>JAYMTP010007119.1:0-11349 GCA_036897365.1 Geranium brycei | reverse complement strand
TCTTCTCTGTTCCTCTTGTCTCCATCTGTTCCTTCACATTTCTTGATAGCTGGAGAGTTAGTTTCTCTCTTTCTCTTGGCTTTACCCAGGTGGGTTCTTTGTCTTTTTGGACTATTCATTGTTTTTTGTATTGATTTTTGGGTTTGATGCATGTTTTGATCTGGGTTTGGTGGCTGCTTCAGTTTTCTTTCTCTTTTTTTCAGCTGGATTTTTTTGCTAGTGTGATTTGTTGTGGTTGATTTAATTTCCATGAAATGAAGCAATTTAGTACTTATGTGTTTTTAGTGGTGAGGACTGAGATTTTATTTTCTGGGCCCATGTGATAAATGATCTGGTACCAAAATTCTGGCTTCTTTGTTTTATTGAATATTGCTCTTGTTTTGTTTACCACCATTAGGAAAAGTGCAAAGTGAAAATTTTGCATATTTTAAGCGCAGTCTTCTGGAAAAAAAAAATTTAGGGGTGTCATCTGAAAAACAGTAATATCTAAGCGTAACCACTTGGAATTATCCATATTTTTTATTTTGGTTCGTTTACCTTACTTAGGTCTCGACAGGTGCCACATCCCCATGCCTAAGTGCACCCGACAACTCGATTTACCTCGAATCGGCCATGTCGTTACACGTGGTATTAGAGTCTGATTATTCTCTAAGTGACTCCATTGCCTAGCTCGTCCCTCAGTTGAATTGTCTAAATACAACATGAGATAGGAGAACATCAAGGTAGGGATAGTAAGAAAATCTGAACCCGATGGATACTCAATTCATGCATCCACCCGGTCGAAAAATATATACATATAAGGTGTGGATTTTGACCGGATTTTTGGGTGGGTGTCCGGTACGAAGTCAACTCACGCCCAAAAATATATTAGAATTAAAAATTAATTTATAATTATATTCTTATTTTTTAATATCTAAATATTATAATAATTAATTTTGAGTGGGTTCTGGGTTTTGAAAAATTCTTGACTGTGCGGGTTTTGAATGGGTCGGGCACTCGAAATAGTTTTGCAAGGCATGTACCTATTTAATACAAGTGGGTGCGAGTTTGACTCAATCATAGATCAATCTTTCTAACGAGTTTGAATCAGTCAGATTTAATCCTGCCATATGTTTTTCTTCTAGTCAAGCTCAATTGTAACCATTTTCAGTCAGCAGCATCCACTCATTTCTTCATATATCTATTACGTGGGTCCTTTATGCATCCAAACATCCACATCCTTTGGACACCTTCACAAACGCATGAGAAAATGACAAATAACTATTAACTTGCCTCACCAATCATATTCATATCATTATTATCTTGGAAAAGGGCATTGCCTCAGTTCCCACACAAATTGAAACCCAAACACTTTAAAATAAACCCAAGCTGGTAAATTATTTCATCGACTACATGTCTAGTTCAACTTCAAGCTTGAGCCTTGTCGCTCGAGAGCAATCCCTTCTCGCGACATGTCTCCACAGCTCCGGTAAACATGTCCTCCAGGCTGTACTTGAACTCGAAGCCCGCATCCCTCAGCTTCTTCGAAGAGAATTCAACATTCTCCAAGCTCTCGTCCACGCCTTCGAACCTGCACAAGCCAATATTCCATCACAACCTTAATCATATATAATCATCACATTAGCTACGGTATATATGTACAACTACATATATGATAAACTCCTACTTTGTGGGGACATTGAACTCGGGATATTTTTGTCTAAGCATAGCTGCAAGTTCGAGGATGGTCGCATCGTGTGACGAGCAAATGTAGCGCCCCTCGGCTTGAGGGTGCTCGTACAAGTAGATGTGAGCGTTGCAGAGATCGTCCAAGTGCACGAATTGCCCTTGCTTTATAATCCCGTAGTGAGATTCATTTCCTACAAAATGTCATATTTGTGAGAAACACCAACCAATTCTGACTCACTGCTCGTCAGGTTCGAATCTTGATACATACATTAAGTTTAAATTTAGGCGGAGAGTTTTTTGTACCGGTAAGTGGAGAAAGTGCGGTGATGAGACTAGGGGGCATGGATGGCATGAGAAATGGACCGACCACGAGCGTCGGTATGACACTAATGAAGTCGATGTTGTTCTCTTTAGCGTACTTCCAGGCGGCCTGTTCCGCCAGAACCTTGGACACAAAGTACATCTAAGACACAAGTAAACGACAATTGTTAATAGACAAAGAAATAGGATCATCATCGATGTTAACGAGGTAGCAACTAGTTGGATTTAATTAATAAAAATAAAACACACCCATCCGGTCATTTTCTTGGAGTAAATGAAATCGATGTCACTCCAGCACGATTCGTCGTAGACGGGTTTTTGGTGTTCTTGAACATTCACAGTTCCGGCCGACGAGGTGAACACAAGCTTCCTCACTGTTTTCGCCTTGGTACATGATTTCATGATGTCAAGCATCCCCTCTATAGTCGGCTTGATCATTTCATTCTGTAACAAAAAAAATATTTATAAAAAAATTACTAACCATTTAATTTATAAACATGAAGTTGCCGGTTCAGAAAATAAATTTATAACAAAAAATGACCTCAGGGTCCTTGGACTCGAAGTCCATGGGGGTGGCCACGTGGAACACCCCCGAGCATCCCTTGATCGCTTCGTCGAAGCTGCCCGCAATGGTCAAATCGGCCTTCCACAGGGTCAGGTTTGTACCCGCCTGGGGAAGGTCTTTCAAGTGTCTCACCTTTTTCTCGTTCCCTAGAAAAATAAACATAATTTAAAGTGATCAGGGTACGATTTCCCGAATTATTTCCGATAAAATAAAATAATAAGGTGCAAGAAGCTGACCAGGGTCGCGGACGGTGGCTCGGACGGTGTAGCCGCGCTCGAGGAGCCTCATGATGAGCCAGGAGCCGATGAAGCCGGCGGCGCCGGTGACGCAGACAACCTCGGATGGCTTTGTTCCTGCAGGCATGATGGTGTGTATTAGTGGTTGGGAGATGTTGTGTTTGTGTATGGGCCTAAAATCGCAAATTTAACATAAGACAGGTCGAATCAACAAATTCGAAGTTCGGGTTTCAGATATATAGTGGAAGTGGAGCCATCTTATTTCTGAATGGTTTTGAGTTGGTACATCTAACTGAAGTTGGACTGTTAGAGTGTGGTTCACCAGACTCCCAATCACGTGCTCCTTCGATCACCTAATGATACTGCACGTGCTTGGACTCTTTTAGTTGACCTACCCACATCTCAAATTAACTCACCATACTCAAACCGTCAATTTACAAGGAAACTTGGGTTAATAATTTTATAGGAATAATTTCATTGACTACACCTAAATATTGTTGTTTTTCAGATATAACACTCAGATATAACACTCATAGAATTTGTTTTTTCAGAAGATTACGCTTAAGATATGCAAAATTTTCACTTTAAATTTTCCATCCAATTCTATAAGTTTTTAACATTTTTACATGTGAAATGACTAAAATGTCTTTAACTATTCATTTAATTTTTAAACATATGCCCTCTTCACTCCTTAGGCGTGAAACTCAACTCAACCAATCCACCACTAACTACGCAATGAAGCTCCACCGATTTTTGTTTCCCCTTAATGCTTCTGATGCCTCGCCGCTGTGCTAAAATTTTGATTGCTTTTATTAGAACCAGTTATTGGCATATTCTCCTTTTACATGTAAGTGGAATCTCAACACCTAATATCCTTATGATTGAAACCTGTGGTAAAAGAAAACTTTACCACCTAATATCTTTGTGATTGAAACCTGTAATGGGTGGATCGAACATGAAAACAGCCAGTCAACTATTGTGTAAATGCTACAAGGTTTGGTAAGCTTTGTGATCACGTTTTATCAATATCTTTAACACTGTTTAGGAGAAAAACCAAAATTTGCAAAGTAGATTAGCTCTTATGCCTAGAGTTGGGTATGAGAATTATAATGCATCATTAAAGTTAGTGCACCATGGTTGGCTGAAATTCAGCTCAATATTATGTATGTCTATTTAGTACATTATTTGTCATATTCAACTTCAATTCAATACCAATGTTATTTTATTATGACAATATACCTTGTAATTACCAGTTCTCAAATTTTCAAAGTACGTCACTGATCGGAGTTTTAGATTCTCGAATCGATTTGCTATGTTTCTAATATTTTAATCGGCCGTCCGACAAAGGGATGTGGAGCCATCGAGTAAGGACAAATCCGACAACACAAAATCCAAAACTCAATCGATAGTGTACTTTGACGATTTATCAGTAACATTTTTGTCTTTTCATTACACATTTTACCATTTGTCATCACCTTCTAACGGTGTAAAAAAACCTTATGCCAATGCGTATAGTTACATAGAAATAGTGTAAATGATTATGTGTATTCACACTCAAATCTACAGTCACCATCACATAATAGATTTGCACAAGACAAGCATTATCTTGTAAATGTTTGGGGTCGTAGGTGTCACGTTCCGTGTCAGTGGGATCGCTTATCTTCGTACCTTCTACTTAGCTACTCAATCCTCGTTTGTAACATTTTCACCTGATCTTCTGTGGCTATGCTACAAATGTAGTGTAACAGAGAAGAAATTGAAAGAAGGTGTAGTGTAATTAGTTTTTATCTTAAATTTCATCCTTCTAATTTTTGTATTATATTTGTTAGGATTTTTATCATTTTCCGAAAGGTTTTTCTCTTCAAACATAAAAAACTAATTTTTGATTATTAGTTATTTTATTAAAAAAATTATGAATAGATTATTAAGTTTTAATTATTACAAGTATGAGTGTAAATGAGTCGAATCGATACTCAATCTAGCAAGGTTCAGTTCGGCTTGTAAAAAAAATGTTTGTTTCAGGTTCAATCAAGCTTATACAACTTGGTTCAAGCTTAGTTCGGTTGCTTAATTTTTAATACAGATATTCATTAAAAGTTAAAACTAATAATATATAGATATATAATTTATTAAATGCTAAACAACCCAACTCGACTCAAATCAGATTATCTAAATTTCATTATAAGAGTATTAAAAGTTAAAAAAATGCTTTGTTAATATTAAACAAGTCTGCTCATGAGTCTATCGACCCTTAAAAAGTTCATGCTCGAATTATACCCGCTTGTTAAATGAGTCAAACTTTAAATTTAAATTTAGCTCAACTCGAATATAATGAGTCTAAACAAAATATTTAACAATCAAACTTGCACGCTTCTTATTAAAAACTATGCTCATTTGCAATCCGAATTACAAATGTGACTTTAAAACACGAACTTCAAATTTAGAGTTTGTAAGGTCTTTTGATGAACCTTTAAAGATAAATTTCATTTGGAGGTCTACAGATCTAGTCAAGCCTTTTTAGCAGTACAGTATTATACTTTAATTAATGTTTAGTTTATTTGTTGCTAATTTTGAGTTATAATAGTAATTGTTGTCATATTTATCGTTTATGAATAACTCTTAGTCTAACACAACTTGTTGTCGATGAGTGCGAGAATAAAATAAATATTTCCTGTATTTTATATCTGTAGGATATTGCTTATTACAGTCTAGTATTATTGACTATTAGTTAAGATTTTCTATTATTACTAGTCTTTCTATTTAGCTCATTTTTACATCTGTATAAAGGGGTATCTATTTTTATTGTAATTGAAAATAAAGATCGATAATATTATTATGTACACTATTTCTATTAAGGAGACCTAAAAAGTCATATGCAATAAAAATTCAAGTGACATGAAAACATTTTCTTCACACGTACGTACATTCGTGTCAAAATTGATTATTTGAAATAAATATTATAATTAATATTGTAAATTTAAGGAATATTAAACAGTGTAAGATACTAAATTTGTGCTAAACACATGAATGATAGAAAACCAAATCGGTTGTCGAATATGCAAGTTCAGAATTAGAATAATCATTTCAAGGAGTAACTTTTTTTAGGTCTCTTTTAAGGTGTAAGTCAAGTAGTAATATATTATACTTCTATTTTATATAAAAATGAGTCTTGAATACGTTATTCATACATCAATCTTAAAAAATCTAATAATTATAATTTTGATAGTATCTTACTTCATCATAACATAGTTTAAGAGTTTAAATCTTAATACATAACTTGTTGATAAGAAAACTGTTAGTAAACATTGTCATAGATAATGATACATAAACTATTATTTTGTTGGAGATTTAGTATTGTTTTATGTAACTAAACTTGCTTGCTTTATAAATGAAAGCAATGTCAGAGCAAATACTGTTTTCAATTAACCTTGGAATACGAGATTTTTAGGGACTTTTTTTCAAAAAAATTGTCCTTTAATCAATTATAGAATTTGATTACTATTCATAATATTTAAAGAATTAGGTTTGACTTGACTATTTTTATTGTGGGATACTATAACTACGGCAATATAAATTTGAAAAAAGGAAAGAAAATATTTGTAAGGGAAAATGATATTTTTGTGCACCTAACTATACACTTTTCTCACTTTCATACCTTACCTTTTTTTTTCAGTATCTTAAAGTTCATTTTGGTATAATCTACTCCTAAAATATTTAAAATACCTAAACTACCATTAAAATTAAACCAAAATTAAATCTGGTTAATTGAGAGAACCGGTCCAATTTTAGTATTGTTGAAAATACCAAAATGTCCTTAAATCATCTTCAAATTTTCAAAACCTACCCCAACTCTCTCCACCTCCCTCCTTTCCTCCTCCTCCTCCTCCGCCGCCCCCTCCTCTTCCTCACCCTCACCTCCATCCTCTCCTTTACCGCCGGCAACAACCGCCGCCCAATTACTCTTGGTTGAGTCCTATTGGTCACTCAAAACCACTGGAATTTACAGTTCCGGACAACCAAATAAACACAACACATCATTGCTCATTTCCTTAAATCTTAAATTAATCAATCTCTTCACACCAATCATCTTCCCCAATTTCTCCATTTCTTGTCAACGGTCCACAATCCAAACCAGACCGAACCCCAAAAAAATCTCCATCTGGGTTCTGCAAATCGGAACCCAATGAGCTCAAAACTGTGGGGGTTTTTCTGGGTCACCCTCTTTACCTATGTCTCTTCCATCGCCGAATCAAAGTGCTCGAGAGGGTGCGACCTCGTGTTGGCCTCGTACTACATACTGGAGGGCTCGAACCTGACCTACATCGGCGACGTGATGAGCTCGATCGCGCCCACAAGCATCGTGCCCTACAACCCGGAACTGATCAGCAAGGACAGCGTGCAGTGGGGCACGAGGATCCTCGTCCCGTTCCAGTGCGATTGCGTCAACTGGGAGTTTTTGGGCTGAGTGTTCACCTACAAGATTCAGTCTAGCAACACCTACAACAAGGTCGCCGGCGTAGACTACTCGGGCGGAGGAGGAAGAGAGGAGGGAGGAGGAGTCAGAGAGGAGGGAGGTGGAGAGAGATGGGAGCAGAGAGAGATAGGAGGAGAGAGTTGGAGTAGGTTTTGAAAATTTGAAGATGATTTAAGGGCATTTTGGTATTTTCAACAATACCAAAATTGGACCGGTCCTCTCAATTAGACTAGATTTAATTTTGGTTGAATTTCATGTGTAGTTTAGGTATTTTTAATATTTTAAGAGTAGATTATCCCAAAATGAACTTCAGAGTACTAAAAGAAAGAAGAAAAAAAAAATAGAAAAAATGTATAGTTAGGTGCACAAAAATGTCATTTTCCTTATTTATAGTAGTGTATACAATACGTTGAGTTGGTAAATTATACTTGCCTCCATATAAGCTAAAATTCATCACGACCAAATTTACTGTGACAGATCAATCGAGGAAGGTGTTGATAACATTCCTCAATAACAAACGATCTTAATCCTTGAATTAGTCAATGAATCCAACATTAATAAAATAACCAGAAATCTATGTTCCTTTTTCAACACCTAATGGGTTAGGCTTGATCTTAATATATGTTTCTAAGGATAGATATTAAACTTTGTACGATTTCTTCTATGAATAATTAATTGATACGTTGGAGACGTGTGTTCTCCATTAAATAATCTAATAAAATACAAGATAAGTAGACATAAAAAAATAGAAGTGGTCAATATTAGCATAAACACGGTTTATACACGAGATTGTCTTTGTTGATCAAATACAAATTTAGACAACTCTAAATCCACATCAATAGCATTACCGATCAGTAAAATGGACTTTGATGGTAATGGGTCATCAAGGGAAGGCGGGCCTTGGAAGAACACCAAGTTGGTGGAAATTAATATAATTTTCTAAATTGTTTGGTTCACAATTTACATACATGGACTATGACCAATGAGGCACAAAATGAACTGTCGACGTGACCTATAACCAAAATCTTTGTTATGGGTCAATTTTTTCACCCCAAACCCAACTGTATTTTAGATCTACCACTCTTCTTCAATTCATATTTTATATTTGGGTCACTTAGGATATCTTTATTGATAATTTAATAATGAATATTAAATAGAATTGGTTTATTTTCATTGATTTTGAATATGTCCATGTCTTTGTATTGTCGTTTATTTTCATTTGCACGAGCTGCTATATTGTGTATTTTCCGAGAGACTGCTTCTATGCTACAGAGAGAGAGAGAGAGAGTATCCGTTTAAAAAGTACGTAGGATTCAGTGACTCAATAGAGAATCGCCACAACTTTAATCAATCATTAATTTATGAAAAATGGGAAAATGACAGTTTGATGCACCAAATATTTTACGTTTCTAACTTTGATACACTCAAATATTATTTCTTTGCACGAGCCGCTATATTTTGTAATTTCCGAGAGACTGCTTCTATGCTACCAAGAGAGAGAGAGATCGAGAAAGTAATTTTTGGTGTATTATTCCTATATAAAATTTGATAACAATTTGTGAGGCCGTAGAAATTGTACACCTTAGCATGCATACTTTTTGAGTATTCAATTAATAATAATTTTCAAATATAGAATTTACAAAAGACTTTTTTATTACCTTATTCACGTGTTTAGAAGAAAGGGAACATTATAAACTTTTGAAGCCCTATCGCCTGAAAGTTACAATGCCGTTGGCACAGTGGTGTAGATGCATCAAAACCGATTTTAATGTTGATTTTTTTGAAATTGATGGTTGATGAAAAAAATCAAGAGCATAAGGAGAGAAAATGAATTTATTTGAGAAGAGAATACATAGCCACTAGAATATGAGTGGTTGAATATAAAATATATAAAAAAACCCATAAAAATAATAGAGCACAATATTATACGTGAATGAGAAAGAGAGGGTGGGCTCTAAAACTTCAAATGCCAAGCAATTGTGTCCATTATAACGATAGGTCAAATCAGATCTTTCTCTTCTCTTTTCTTGGATGATGCATTGCACACCCACACAAATAAAAGATATATTGCTTTTAAAGTTGATGATACTTATTTATTTTTCAGAAAAGAAAAAAAATGGCCACATAAGAAACTAGAGCGATAATTCAACGAGAATCATTGGAGGCGCGTCACGTGACGCGCGCATTGAATTGACAGGTGCGGAAACTAATAATAATTTCTTTTTTCAATATATCGTTGCACCACTTTTCCAACATAGTTCTCTTGTGATTTTCATTAGAATACTTTCCTAAAAATATTTCATGCGTAGTTACAAGAAACATGACAGAGTAATTGAAAAAAAAAAGTTGTGAATATTCAAAGGCTGTGGGTGATCAATAAATATATTTTTGTAATATTGACATCAAATTGAGAGGTGGCACATTTGAATCTAATTAAGCTTCAAGCATCAAAATGTTGCCTGTATGGGCACCAACCAACAGCCAAAAGCCAACCCACCAAAAATATATGAATAAACGATTTTGGTAAGGAAAGTTACGAAATGAATTTGACAATGACGCAAACTTGATGGAGAATATATTCATATTTTAGTTCTAAGATATATGTGTTAAAAATATCATGTGGTGTGAAAGAATTGGGAGTTCCTAATTTGAAGAGGTGCATAAATGTTTTTAATTGGTACAACCTTTTCATCGTCTCTACCACTTTTTAATTTTTCTACAACCATGTATAACTTAACCAATGATCGTTCTTGGAATTATTATTTTTATTTATTTATTTTTTGATGACCCTTTACTAATCTTGTAATTTGTTAGATATATCTCCTACTTGATGCCATGGCAGGGACTTAAACCTAATTTAATTTGGAATCATCACCCATTTAATTAGTCAAACGTTTGTTCTTTTAGCAATACGCAGCAGTGCTTCGTTTTATAAAATTATTTATCATGCATTTACCTCTTGTGAGTCAGTTTAGGCCACCTGATTTGTTTAGCTAATTAAACATGTTCTTTTGTTAAGGATTACTTTATGTCTCTGCTACAAGATAAACATCAAATAAATGACATTGTTTATAAGGTTGCAATTTGTAGAAACCACTCTTGTACATAAATCTAAAAACTATTATATGTGATGGTAATAGATCAATTGTTCTAGTAAAAAGGTGTTCAAAAAATAATTCTCATAAAAAGCTATTAATTTAATAGAATAAATTCTAGGGATCAATTGTTCTGAGTTTGTTTTTTCTCACTCAGAATTTGTTAAATTTTGAGTTAAGTTTAAGAGTAAAATGACTAAACTATCCCTAAATTTTTGAAAAATTGTTCTCATAGGTTTTGGTGGTGTATGTGTACTGGGAAGTGAAGAAATTTGGTTTGAGCCATATTTTAATGTGGCATGCTGATTGAACAAATAATTTTATTGGGATGCACTCTAATAAAAATCATGTTTCACAAAAGAATATAAAAATTATTACTCTCCATAGTATGGTGGTAATTAATAGTCCTAATAATTAGGCTAATTTCATTAAAAATTAATTAAGTAAATGACAGAAAATGTATTATTGTAAAACTAAACTATGAAATAAATGGAAACCCTACTACTAATAATAACATTGTGTAATTAGGACATAAAATGATGTTTCATTTTCATCAGTTGTATTACATTTTCAATAGCGGTTTTGAAATGTGTTTCATTTCCATGCAAGTGTATACTAATAAACTCACGTGACTAACTAAAGAAATGAAACATGTTGAAAAAACATGGACTCGTGTAGAAATAAAACGTGCAACTAAATGAACAAAAATTAGGTGCATGAAAATAAAATTTGAATCATTAAAAAAATTTTGAAAAATGATGCAATCACAAAACTAAAAATATTAATTTTTTTGTAGATCATGAAATCGTGGTAACAAAACTCTTCTATAAATCATGTAATTTTACAACTAAAAACATGAAATCGAAAATAATGAAATAGTAAAAAAATAATTGTACAACTAGCAACATGAAATCAAAGAGGGTAAGTAATCATACAAACAAAATTATGAAGTCAAAAATTGAAATATTATATCATGAAACAGTAAAAAAA
>JAYMTP010007118.1:0-11349 GCA_036897365.1 Geranium brycei | reverse complement strand
TTACATCAATTGGATTTACATATGTTGGACTAGGGCACAAATCCTACAATTATTACTTGTAAACGACCGCGTGCACTTGCGCGTATTTGTGAGCTCGTTGACTACTGTCTACGGGCCAAACAGCCATAAAAATGTTATAGAATTACATGTCATAATAATGAAAACACGGTTATGGAAATACATGGTATATTAATGGAAATACATTGCTTAATAATGAAAATACATGACATAATAATGGAAACACGGTTCTCACAGCTTCGCAAAAGACCTCTTGGTTCGCACGAGATCATGACCCTATATATGTATATATATAAGTACTTCGGCTAGTCCTTCCTCTCTAAACCAAATGATAGAGCTTGATGTCTCTGAGCTTCTGAAAATGAAGTGGCCGCATCCTGATCATTGTTCTTTCTTGATCGATACCACTGGATAACGGTTTTAATACCCCATAATGGCAAAAATGGTACCATTAAAATATAAAAGCATGCAACTACCAAGTAGTAGGTAACATATTTCAGCTTACGATGAACCCATTGGAAAAACGAATAGACTAATATTGTCAACGTTTTAGGAACCAATCCGAATATGGGCATAGTACTTTCGCGCGCCTCTTCACAAAGATATCCGAGAAGGTAAAAGAAACCCAGTCCGATGATAACAGTTGAAACGGCAAGTGAAGGAGCATGGGATAAAACTGAATTTAACCCACAGATGAAGGCAATAACCATAGCCACAATGGCAAGCAAGGTGAATGGAAGAGCATTTTTGAATAGCTTGCCCACTATTTTCTTTTCACTGTAGTCGTCTATACCAAAGAGAAGGTGGATAAATATAGCAGCGCACGAGAATACTAGCCCAATTGTATCTGATATCACGAATGCTATGAAAGTTGCATTCTTTGCTAGGACTGCATGTCCTAGGTCTCCACCATTTTCTTGGATGTAGCCTCCAGGCAAGGTGAACCCTGCCGCGAAGGTGACTGTTGCTATGAGTGCTGCCACAACTAGTTGGCTTTGTTTAGCATCATACAAGTTGTCTCCATTGTTTCTATTTACTTCTTGGCTCACACAATTTTTTTCTGCATTCCTGATAACTGATTTTCTCTCTCTTTTCCTCCAATATGTATGGGCATCGTTTAAGCATTTGCTTGTACGTTGTCTCTGAATTTATAGCAAATTGTTTCAGTCCAATGACTTCATATCTCAAATATGTATAAAATGGAAAGACAACTTCTCATCACTTATATATATATAGAGATGATGGATCAGGTGAGAACCAAACTCTGTTGTTAGAATCTGAGAACTGACTTTTGGCCATTGAAAATAAGTGAATGTCCAATGAAAGTAAGTGATATCTAATGAAAATGAATGTCTAACGGAAAATAAGTGAATGGTCAATGAAAGTGAATGTCCAACGAGAATAAGTGAATGTTCAATGTAAGTAAGTGAATGTCCAGTGTTCTCATGTTCTCACAACACATTTGATTCTCAGCCGAACCCTTCCCTATATATATATATAGCTATCAAGTATTTGAATATCATAGCGTATATTTAAATTCTCCCTTCCTTAATCTCAATACAAATCACCTCATATAATAGTTTAAATGGTAGGAACACCATTGAAGATGTTTTAAGGTCCATATCTAAGCTTCTCTTGATGGGTTGTGTAAGATTGGGCTTATTCTTGAAAATGCCTAGTTCTACTAAAGACATAAACATAGTACGGTACTATGAGCTTTAGCAGAGCCCAAATAAGCAACCTAGTGAATGCCTGCAACAATGGACAAGCACATAATGGTGAGCCAAGTAAATCAAAACCATAAAGCAAAGAAAATGACAATCACAAAGTGGTTCGACAATGGTGGGGGCTGAAGTGTGAATTGTATGAATCTAATTGGAGGATTTGAGGAAACAAAACTGATATTGACTTGGAATAGGCAATTGGGCAGGGTAGGAGTCTGAGTTTGATACAGTAATGGTATAGCTGTGAGTGATTTGAGTTCATGTTTTGGATTTGACTATGCAGTTTGAGGCTTGTAACTCAGATGGACTGTGAGTCACACAAACATAACTTGGCTCCAATACAAACCACCCCATTACATTTATCTTACTATTTGAATGGTCCATGCATGTAACAACAAAAACAAACCTCCCATGCTTCACCTCCACCATTAATGTCCGACTCTATCTTAACAAAGGTGCACATCTCAAACATAATTTAACAACTAATAATGATATAACAAGAAATAACTTTATAAATAAAATAAGAATATTATATTTATATGTGGTTCACCTATAATACGTTACTCGTGTTCACATGTAGAAGAAAATATTTATTTATTCACGATCAAAATATGTTCATACAAAGATACTATCATTTTATTTGGAGTCACTTTCAGCCTCAAAACCCCCAAACAAAGAGCCATACTCTTTGACTTTGGCCAAAGTTAACTCAACCTTGATTCAAAACACATATTTCAACCGATATGATTCACATCTAAGTTATGAATAATGTTAAAATTTAATCCACTTAAAAACTCAAATTGATAAAAGAAACATTATAGCGTACTCACTTATAACAAGTGATACTACATATAATCCATATGTTTATAAGCAAGTCTAAAAATTTATCAACTATACTTAAAACGTGAAGGGGCATGTATTAAACTACTAAAGTCTCCTTTTATATAATTTTATACAACTAGTCTAGCTCATCAAATAAATGGTTGATTTTAATTGTTTGGCTTGACTTTTACTCTCTTTTTTTATTCACTCTCTTCACTTGAATTACACGTTTATTCATAACCAACAACTCATCTTCGTAATAATTAAAAATCATAGAAATAAATTATAAATGAATAAGAAAATATACAAATATGCCAAATGCATAGTATAAAATTTCTATGCACCAACCACACACCTAATCAATTCACAAAAGGTCTTAAATTATGAATAGCAAGCAAGATTATGTAAGTAATTTGATAATCTGAATCATTGAATGTGACTGTCGTCTCATACCCAACTTATTGACATTTTAAAAGAAAAATATGAGTATATGATGTAATAATATTTGGGTTGGACCCTCTGGGAACCATCATATTCATATATTGTTTGTGCCAAATGAATTAAAATGTGCCCTCTTCACACGGACCACATGTCCGCGTTTTGGTTGAGCCAGCCGCCTCAAAAATATCTCACACCTTCGGTTCGGACTACGCACACTGTATCATTCGCATGATGCCAAAACTAAATGCCCAGAAAAGTAATTAATAATGATGCCTCTACCTAAATTGACAATACTACCCTCCTTGGCCCCACACTCCCGTGACAACCACTTAATCATGTCAGTGATATCACGTACACTGAATTCGCCCCCTTTCACTACTACCCAAGAAGACTCCAACTCCATCATGACCGTAGATCAGTCCACTCGCAAGGAAACGACGGCTAGGATGGGTCCCGCGGAGAGGAATCACGTGGGGGATATAATCCAACGGCTGGGATTCGAATCTGACGTCCCCTAACATTTTGCTATAAAAATGAGGATCGGTGGTAAGGTTGTTACAGTGAAAAAGAAGCCTGAACCTGAACGAAGTCTTGATCTCTCTCTCTCTCTCTCTCTCTCTCTCTCTCCTGCATAGTCGTATCTGGATCTAGCTAGGGTTTGGCATACATCACGATGCTTCTGAGGAGCGCTTCAACGCCTATGATGAACTCATTGGTCCCACCACACTCGTCTTCTGATTTCGAGATCTCGCACCAGATCCCCAGAACCAGGGCGGTGTCGCTGGCTGCGAAGAAGATGACGAGGGCGGTCTCCGAGACAGATCTCAGGGAGCTCTCGGTGCCGAAGAGGAAACCTCCGTTCGGCCACATTCTCAACGGTCTCGCGGTGAAGGAGGTGGAGGAGGAAGAGGAGGGACTCAAGTTCGCCTCAACGACGTCGTTTAGCGGGAGCGGGTTGTTTTGGGGAAATGGCTTGGGGATGGAGGAAGGGTGTGAGGTTGGCGGCGGGATCGGCGGCGGCGGGGGCGGCAAGTTCTGCGGCGGCGGAGGCGGACGATCTGACAACGGCGGTACCGATGTTTATTACCAGAGCATGATCCAAGCGAATCCTGGAAATTCTCTGCTTCTCAGCAATTACGCCAAGTTCTTAAAAGAGGTAAAATCGTTACAATTTCTTTTAAATTTTGTGCTGAATTTTGAATTTGTGTGGACCGTTTTGGCTGATTTTGTTGAATTGGGAACGAAATTGTGTTAGGTTCGAGGCGATTTAGTAAAAGCCGAAGAGTACTGTGGAAGGGCAATTCTGGCGAACCCAAACGATGGGAACTTGTTGTCCATGTACGCAGATTTGATATGGCAGAGCCATAAGGACGCTCCTCGAGCCGATGGCTACTTCAATCAAGCTGTTCAAGCTTCTCCAGATGACTGGTAATGAATCTCAACCTTTTCTTGCTTGCTCTGAGGTCTCTAAATCATATATTGGTGAATATGCATATGCATACATGTGTTACTTGTACTGAATTGGGTTTGGTTATGGTGGGTACAGTTTTGTGATGGCCTCTTATGCTCGATTCCTTTGGGATGCTGAGGACGAAGATGAAGAAGAAGAAATTTTCTTCGATGGAGCATCACCTCCACCACTAGCACCTGCAGCTTAGGAGCTCTGTGTGTGTCCTTCCCTTGTACAGAGATCAGTTGTTGTAGATTTGATTTTCTTGGAAGAATTCGTTTTTGTTCTATGAATATAGAAAGAAAATAAAGTTTCTTTCTTCCTGATTCTCTACCAATCTTGCATGCAGATATTTTCATGACTTCTATGATCTTTTTGATATGAGAAGATTTTTATTTTAATTTAACTCAGAATTATTTATGATGGGTACCAAAACAATCATGTCTGGTACAGAATTCTGGAATTTCTTTTTGGAAGATTATAGTTCTAATCTGGGTTATGAACAAGTCTCAGAAAACATTTGATTGTGGAAAATAATATTACATGAAAGGAGTCAAATGATCCAGAACCAGCCAAGAACTGAGCCCCCAACCAGCCCAAATCCTAAGAAGACAGTCATGACAAGTGCAGATAATTCAGCTTCCCAAGCTGGTAGGCTTCAATTCTCAGCCAATTTGGTCCATGGAGGCAAGCCACAAAGAGGGCATAGAACAAGAGCCTAGCAACACAAGCCCACGCAGCTCTCTTGATGCTCCTCATCACATATATTGCAGTCAGGGACTTGCCCACCAAATCTGCAATGTTATAGACTGTGATCAACAGAATTGGGTACCAATCCTGAAGAGCTTGTGATTTCAGGTTCTCTGCAATGAACCCTGGGAAAATTGACAGTGTCACAATATAGATGATCACAATCCCGAAAGCGGGCCACCGGATTTTTCTAGCCACTGCCCAAAACTTTGGCCTCAGGCACAAGTGGTCCTCATGGGGATTATTGAGTGTGGTGTTTTTGCATGACTGGTAACTTGTACAGCAGGTTGCAACCAACGATGC
Source organism: Geranium brycei (assembly GCA_036897365.1). Lineage (NCBI taxonomy): Eukaryota > Viridiplantae > Streptophyta > Magnoliopsida > Geraniales > Geraniaceae > Geranium > Geranium brycei. The sequence continues at coordinate 5,841 of JAYMTP010007118.1, read as the reverse complement.
AGAAGAGCAGCACCATTCTGAGACCTTGTGGAGTTTGTGGAAGCAAGGCCTTAGTGACAATCCTTAATATGGAGATCAAGACACCTGCACAGCACACAAACATATTTACAAGGAGGGACAGTCCTCAATATATGATAGGACCCTAACTTCAATGGATCTTATGTTCATTTCACTTATAATGTTCTTTTAAACCATACAACTCAAACAACTTCAACGTAATCTTTTTGTCATTTTAATAAATCTAACTATACACAAGTTTATTAAGAAGCTAACAATAGTTGACTTTACGTTTCATGGTCTCATTTTACTTAATTATGTTAAATTTCAACAAATGTTTGCTTGATCAATTGGTTAAGCATTTGGACTTGTGTTCAAAGGTCTAATTTGCTAATAAAAAAAATGTTAAATTTCAAAAAATTTATTTTAGAAAAAAAACTAAAAAATACATATCATTATCATGTTTTCTCTCTTCTTACAAATGGTTGATTTCCTTAAATAAACTTAATGACTTTAAAAAGCTTTAAGGTTTTTCGCCAGAAATGTAGATAACTTGTACAGTTTTAAAACATCAAGTTTTACATACTTTGAATATTGCTTAGTCAGTCAACAGTTAAGTCGAGGTTGTTGCCAAAATCTTTGAGGTCGAAGTTACTCAAGCTTCTAGCATCAATTTTTATTTGCCTTTTGGTTGACTAAATGATCTTCAAATTAATCAAAATTTTGACATTTGAGAAAGTTGTAAAAGTGATACAATTCTTAAACTTTTTAAAAATTATTTGAAGTTCTTTAGTGTATGCAAAACAATCATTTGGCTCAATATAAGAATAGAGAATACAATATTTTAAAAATATGAATGTAACGTACATTTATTCGCTCATTTCATAATATACGAAAAAAATTGAAACAATCTTCACTATCAATTCCTCAGATTTTTTGAAGTTTTTAAAATAATAAGAATATTTTGTATATTTCGTATATTTCATATTTGTAACATTTTGACCATTTCAGTTTAGTATTATGGGCTATTAGTTAGGATCTCTTATTAATACTAGATTTTTCTATTTAGTTTGATCTACACTGTACGAGTGTCACATAGCATCGAAGCCATAACACACATATCAGCGAGGGTCATAGCGTTGAAACCATAACACGCGAGTCAGCGAGTGCCATAGCGTTGAAGTCATAACACTCGAGTGTCAGCGTAAAGTCATAACCCACATGTCTACACAGGTTCAGAATAAAGTTTATCATATAAACTCAATTTGGTTTATCAACCGACTTAGTTTGAGGAGATTGTTAGAATAATATAAATATTTCCTATATTTCACATTTGTAATATCTTACCATATTGTAGTTTAGTATTAGGAGCTATTAGCTCAGATTTCCTATTTATCTTATGATAATGTGATATACTAACGTAAGATTTCTCCCTATTAGAATAGGCCTAAGTCCATGTGTTTATGACATGTTTAGTAAATTATGACAGCTAGGGTTTCATATGTATTAGTCTAGGGTTTTCTATATGTGAGAACTTTCTCTCTATAAATAGAGAGATATGCTATGTATTTTGACATCAAGTATTCAATCAATAAACACTTTCATGGTATCAGAGAGTTAGTTTAGATATTGCTTAAACTTTTTCGTTGTGCATAGTTTTGCCCACTCGTTAATCATGATTTAACAAAGTGGGCTAGGCAATATTATTTACACTTAAATTTTTTTTTTCCGATCAACTGCATCTTCTTCGCGAACCACCCGCTGACCTATTCTTACCGCCTCCTCACAACTCTTTTGTTCTCTACATCTTGTTTCGTTACAAACTATGCATCTCTCTTGCTTCACGCCACAACTCAATTTCGGTTGTGCTTGCGCCAACCACATGCATTCAAGCCTCTCTATCTATTCTTATGTTCTCTCTTGCTCTTTCTATGTTATAATCTCTTTTTTTTATTCTACTCTCTTCCTCTTCAACGTTGAACACCATCTAATTTTTTGTCTATTTCCTGTTTTGTCGTATTCTTAAACTCATCTCTTCCCTCAACGTTCAACACTATCTTCTCTTTGTTGTTTTGTCTTATTCTCAAACCAAATTATTTGTCTTTTAATTCTCATTATTTCCCCTCTCTCTTTATTATTTTCTTTATATTAATCTCATACTTTATTAAATCAAATCTTCTATATTATTCCTCTTCTCTTCCAAAAAAAAAAAAAACTCTCAACCACTCTTCTTTCTTTTTTTCCTTTTTTTCCACCCCTTATTCTATTTCTTTGTTACTCACTTACTTTATTACCTTAAATCATATTCTCTATTATTCTCATATCTTATTTAAAACAAAAATCACTTTTCTTTCTCTCTTTTAATATGGTATTGTACCATCGTAGTTGCTTGAATTTGTTATGCACCGACGTAGTTGCTTGTTTTGCATTGTCCTCATGTGACGTAGTTGCCGCACTGTCACTATATGACGTAGTTGCTTTTCCTTCCTATTTATTCTTATTTTCTGTAACTCTCTATCATGCTCTCTTAGTCAATCTCCTTTTCTAACATTCTCTCATCTTTTATTCTCTCTCTAACTTTGTTCCCGTCTCCTTTTATATTTCTCGACCTCCCTCAATTTCTTTTCTCCATCTCGATCATTATGGCTCGAGTTACTGCAGGTCAAGTTCCCGTGACTCATGTACCACAATCTCTCAAGTTTGCAGATATATTCGTCAAAAACTTCTCAACTGCTCTCTTTGAAGACTTTTGCTCCAGTCGGAGCATTCAGACTCCTATTGCTCCGACTGCGGGGGCGTGTTAGAATAGGCATGTTTAGTAAACTATGACGGACAGGGTTTCATACATGTTAGTCTAGGGTTTTCTATATGTGATAACTTTCTCTCTATAAATAAAGAAGTATGCTATGTATTTTGACATCAAGTATTCAATCAATAAACACTTTCACTCCCAAGTTCTGAAAAGATAGAGCGAAATGTTTTTTTATCAACAATAACTAATATTCTACAGTACGGTTGATATAAAAATTGAAACCAACGACATCAAACTTATCAGAATGAAATTGACCTGATGAAGCAGTTCCAGTTCCACAAACCACAACTGATAAAACAGTCACTCCATAACCTACACTTGACCCTTTTCCACAGCCAGTCCAGTCCATGACAGGAGACACCAACAAGGACACAACAAACATGGAAAATCCCAAGTTCATTCTCACTCTGAAGCTCATCCCCTCCTTCCATCCACCACAGCAAATCAACACAACAAGGATCAAAACCGAAGAGCCCATGTATGCTACAGAGAAGACCTTCTCGATGTGCCTCCCCGGGTATAGATACCCGAAGTAATCAACGGCTGTGATGAGAGCATTCCATGGAAGCAGATTGCCAGCACCAAGCATGTAGTGGATTATGCATGCAATCTTGTAGCTGTCTCTTGCCTCACCTCCTCCTTCTTCTCCTAAACTTTCTTGCTTCTTCACAGTACTCTCCATGATTTCCATTTTCTAAATGAAGACGGTGTTTGTATTTGAGACCTATATATATAGTATGAAATGGTAAAAATGTGACAAGTGCTCAAGTGGGTTAATTATAGCTCTCTTTGCTTTAAAGTGACTTGTTGTGTAATATTTGATTTTTGCAACGGTTATATTGACAAAATAAAAGTGGTCTAGAGGTATATGTTTAGATGAATTCATGAGCACACAATGTCCGAAACGAGAATGTCTAAAACAAAGTTGGTGTTGCGTTGATAGACAAGATGAGATATAAAAACACCAATTACGATAGTTTAGTCATGTACAACGTAAGTTTGTCGAGACACCAATTTGACAAGTGGATGATGGATTTAAGAGTGTTTAAAAGAGCACAAGGACGGAAAAAATAGACGTGGGCACAATTTATCTGTAAGGATTTGATTGATCAGAGACAAACTGGTGTTTTACTTTTATTGCTGCCTCGAAATCTGTCAGGGGACAAGCACTTGCACCACTAGGCCAAGTGTTCAGTGGTAATTGAAAAGAAATAAACATAACATAAAAATAACAAAACTAATTGGATTAAAATATTATTTTAACCTCAAACAAATACATTGACAAATTTAAGAAAAAATATATATTTTGTTCGTTGTGCAATTTTGAAAAAAAGAAAGAGGTTTCCATGACATGTACATGCCATATTTTTCTTTCTACTTTGATAGAGCCTAATAATAACATGTGAAAAATATGAATAGGGTCAAGTTTTACCATAAATACAGTAACATACAATATTTTGCAAAAAGTGAGAGTAGGCAACCAGGTTTTGCAAGATTTGATTGATGTTGTTTCTGTTTGGAACCAATGGGAAGTCATTATGGTGCACACAAAAAAGAAGTGTAATCAATGGGTTGTGTTGAAACTGAAACTATCCTTTATGCACATTATGTACTAGTAACCACAATCCAAATCACAGACCAGAATATTAGTTACTCAATTTGCTTAACATCTACGATCGAGGAGCTGGGTGTCTAATTTCAGTCCATCAGATTTTTGATCCTTTTCCCCTAACCAAACAACTCATGACAGTGTGAGACTATAGTGTCTGTACCTTGACTGCAAAAATCTAAATGATTCTCATCACTCATCAATGAGCCACATTCTAACTAGAACTAGATTGCTGGCTAACAGAGACTAGAGGATCATCTCAGGTGGCCCTTTTTTGGCTGAGGCCATCACCGCCAACCAGAACTTTATTCTATGTTCTTGCCTGAAAGATCCTCCCACTTTGACACTTGTCGCCTCGCTATTGGCCTCTCTATACTTGGCAAGCAGGCACTTGTCAGCTCGTCTGGTACACACGTAATTGAGAAAGATACGAGTGCGAAAACATTGAAAATTATGTGATTCACTGATAAAGTGTAGGTTACATCCATAAATTAAAAAATACTTATTGAGATAATCAGATTATAATGATGAAGTAGAATAAGTAGTATGTGCTCTACTACATCATACCCTAATAGGAAATAAAAACAAAATACCAAATCTCAATCTGCGAGATTATTGTGCTAACATATTCAAATGGGTTCATAGACGATTGAAGGCATATTACACGACACACTACAAACCACTTCTTTATCTTGCATAATCTCAGTTCACGGGAATGAGAAGACTGGAGTTTCAGGGCAATTTTTAACTCAAACCCAATTAAGGTTACTTCTATGGGACATCATGGTACTAATCAAGTCGAGAAAAGTTTTATGCATAGAAAAGAGTCAAGATTCGTACACAGCCTATAAAGGGAGGCATGCCCAACCCAACTAGTAATGAGTAGTTTCTCGTTTAAGTCAAATCAAAAGTCATTGTAAAAGTTTTTACATCAGCATAAGTACCTCATATTTTCAAAAGTGATGCACCACTACCACAAAGTTCACAGAGGTATTTGTCAATCATCAATAATTGTTTGATAGCTTGTTCTCTAGTAAGTGTCTACAGATATGTAAGAATCACCAGATAATTGAAAAAAATGTACAGTTTGTACAATGTAACCTTTTTTTATGAACTTGTTGTCATTAAGAGCATGGAAAATTCTTAATCACCGCAACTTTTGTATGTCACTGCCCTCTATTTTTTTTCATCACTATAAAGTTTCAGTTAGTTGCACCGTCCATCACAGAGTTAAGTTTGATGTAAAATATCCATAATACCCCATGTTAAATAAATTCAAAAATTAAAAAAATATATCTTTTGAACCTTTTTTTAAAAAATATTTTTTTATCATATAAATAATAAAACACTGATTCCAAATTTTTTTTTAAAAAAATAGTTTTTTCAAAAAAATATTAAAAATAAAAAACCACTTTTAACAACG
>JAYMTP010007117.1:0-11350 GCA_036897365.1 Geranium brycei | reverse complement strand
GTATATTGAGCTTATGTACAATGAGCTGATAGTCTGACTATGACATTTGCTCGTTGATCTTGAGGCCACCTAGAATAAGACATTTTCACTATTTCAAGACTATAATGTTGTTATTCACAATCGTCAATAATATCTTTCACGAAACTCCCAAAACACATCAATATTAATTTTCACTTTGTTCATCAACTACTTTAAGCACCAGTTATTTGCCTCTGCTAATCTCCAAACCAACATCAATTTGCAAATATCTTCACCAAGAGTTTGGAATAAAATCGATTTTACGAGTTCTTTCACAAGTTAAACATTACAAATCTTTATACTTCATGGTTTCTTCCTCTTTTCCTACCTTGATTTATTGCCGTTATAAGTAACTAATGATTATTATATATAATATATATTTCTTTTACATTATTTCCAATTTTAGGATAAGGTATACATGCATATATATGTAACTCTATAATCATGACTAAGGTTGGACATTTTGGACCCGAAATTGGTTTTGAAACTTATAAATCAAGAACTGTGATTAATAATTTAAAGTTTTGGTTATAAATTGGGCCAAAATTCTTCTAATTCGGTCTATAATCGAGCATAAATTTAAAATAAAAAATAATCAGTTCCAACCGAGAATAGACCGAAAAACTACAATCAAAACCAGACTGTTTCTCTCATAATAATTCTAATAATTGAAAAACTGAAAGATCTGATCAGATCGGGTCCAGTACTTGACCGGTTCGATCTGACCACAAATCAAGTACCTATCCTTTTTTTTCAATTGATAACTGAACATGCTTAATAAGACCGGCCCATCATTAAGCCTATGGTTAATGTACACTCAAGATACGACAAGTCGGTTCCACATCCTGGAAATGACGAGACATGGGCTGGGCTAGGACGATCCGGGCCCAATTGTGAATACGGGTCCGTGAGAACGTACCGTTTGTATTGTTGAGAGCAAGACAAAATGAACTTTGTACTCTTCTCTAAGCTCTGGCCGGCTACCACATCGCGACGCCGATCTTCTTCGTCCACTGCTCCTATAACCCAACAATGGCCGCGCGATCTCTTCTTCTCCTCTTTCTGGTGAGCTCTCTCTCTCCGTTTCACTCCGCACTCCACCGTTACTTGCGCATATATAATACTCATGTATGTACGCACTTTTACATCTCTGTGTTTTATGTTTATATTCTGAGTCTGAGGTTTGGTTTTCGATGCAATTCCAATCCGATTCGGTTTCTTCAACGCCGATGTCTGTATTCAATTGCGATTCGTGGATTTTGACGCGTAACTCGTGTGGTTGATTGTGATTCCGTTCAACTATCTGTTTGTTTCCCGTGAAAATGCGGGAAACGTGAAGAAAATCGTGCTCTGGAGTTTGAATCGCAGTCTGCTATTGTTGTTACAGCTTGTGACTGATTGGCCTGTTAGTACAGATGCACTTTGTATTTCTAGGGTTTCTTAAAACTCTGCTTATTGGTTTACATTTTGTGGTGTTTTGTTTGTTGCAGGGGTGGTGGTGAGGATCAGGAATTAGGGATTAGGTCGAATCATGAAATGGGAATGAGAAGAAAATGTAGGGTTTGGTGGCCGAAGCATTTATCTTTAAGTGAACCTTCATCTTCCAGTTTGTTGTTTGGGTGGTGTATCTCCTGCTCTTCGGTTTCTCTAGACGTTGTCGTGGCCTTTTCCTGCAATGAAGTCTTGCTCTCTAATTGCCGATCCGGTCTTCAGGTATGAGTTGGTACTCATTATTGCTTTTAGTGTTTCCATAATTAGGCAGTTTTGTTAGCTCCGGTTGTAGTTCCGTATATTCCACTAGGTGTATTAATTTTGAAATGTTTCATTTTACCTTCGCTCGTGAATATTTTTGTGAACTAGGGTTTCAATAAGAGAAGGTTAATTTTACCAATGCAAGTTTTTTGAAATTGATGCGTGCATTATGATTAGCGAAGAACTTCACAAATATCCTTATTATCTTTCATGAAAAAGAACGATATTGTTATATTCAGTAGGAAGCTTGTATTCTTTTTTGGAGCCTAATCTATATGTGAGAATTGTTTTTCCATGTTTGTGGTACACGTACTCAAACCCTCTTTTTATAGGACTATTGTATGGTTAGGAAATTCATAGATTTTGATCGTATTAAGAAGGTCAGACTGAACATTACTGAAAACCAGGAACCCAATACTGGGTAGTGGCTTTGACTGTGGATGATAAAGTCCTGGATTGTCAGTATGAGGTGGCCAATTACTTGAGAAAGAGGCTCTTTCCATCACATGGAAAATAATGGCTTTCTGGTTCTGAATAAAATCTTATTTACGTTTTCTCATACCGAGTTTTTCTTTGCTTTATCAGGGGATACTCCAGGATGTAAATCAAAAGATGCCTGTATTTCTACAAGATAAATCAACGTTTTCTCTTCTTGGTCAGTGTGATGCGGGTTTCAGGGATAACGGTCCGATGCTAGAGGTTGTAAAAGGAGACAACGGGAGGCAGTTGTCTACCAGTGGCAATGCCTTGTCGCGGGATAGTAAGGAGATATGTAGAGAAAGCAACACACGGAGCTGTGGGTGCAACAAAACCAATGGATTTCTAGAAAAATACAAGCACGCGTCCGATGGATTTAGTAACTGGATCCAGTTTGTATATCACCCACGTGAACAGTATTGTAGAGATATTCACTGGATTCCCGAGCTGCATCATATTCATTGGAATCAGCAAATAGTGCCTCAGTGCGATGTCCACGTATGTAAGTCATAGTCCCTACTAGTGCATACGCATATATTAATTTTTTTGTGTTAATGATCATTGAACTCCTATCTTTTGTTTTAACACATTTAGGTTGTGATTTATGAAACTCCCACATATGGTGTTCATCATTTCTCCCTGGGTCTTCGGGGTTCTTTTCAACTGGTGAAAGTACCTCTCAAGAAACCTAAGTGGGTTGATGAGCTGCACCAAAAACAGCCACTTATTGACTTGGTAACTGAGATCATAAAATTCTTTTCTTCTGTTCTTAAATCTTTGGCTATTACTTAATTTATTTATGGTATATCTAAATATAGGACACAGCTATTCTAGCAATCAACAGTGCTACTGCTGCTACAGGAAATTTTCAGAGACATGTGGGCTCCAGGAGATCGTTTTTACAGTTTTCAGCTGTCTACAAGTATTTTCTTTTAGACCTTTTCTATTACACTTCCTTCTAGCCTGTTCTGATTTGCCAGTTTTACTACCACATGCTCCTAACATTGTTTGGGAAAGGACTTGGTTGTTTGTTGTTTTATAATTCCACATGCTTTGTGTTTTCAGGTGTCTTGGCTTCATATGTCAAATATTGGCAATTTTCTTGGCCTCTTTGTCCACTTTATTCTATGTTGCTCTCCAGTTCATACATAGCTCATTGAGTTATGCTTCACAATCGTGGTTGTGCATTACATCTCTCAAGATGTTCAGAACTACATCCATAAACATCCAAATCCGCTCCAGACAGATCTTATATTGGCCGGTTTTCCTTACAGAGAACGGTTTCAGGTATGAAAATGGGATATGCAAATAAGCTGGAGTTCTTAAATGACATGTAATGCAAGATATCCTGACGAACTGCTATTTTGATTAATTCATCCAATTTTGGGGTATGAATAAAAAAATTAAAATTTCCAAACAAAAGTTGAGGGTTATAAATATCTCTGGATTTTGTTTTATAATTTCCTTTTAGATTTTGTTGACCTGCATACTGTATCGAGGGGCACTGCATGCCTTGGTCAAAATGACAAATCAATTAGTGCTGATACCACCTTTTAATTAGATGCCTTGAGTCATATTGACTTGGGTTCATGATCATTTGGCATGTTGTCTTCACACTCAGTTCTTTTCAATAGCGTGATTGTGTTAGTATGTGTACCTTGCTATATTCAGTTTCTGTTACTTGTAGATTTTCCTTCATTAGCTAATCTTTTTTTCGTTTTATCATTTTTTTGGTAAGGTCTCTGTCATGTGTGGAATATGCGGAGAAAGCTGCGCTACATAAGCATTCTGTCTGGTCAAGTTTAGCTGTTGACATTCTCTTGGGAAATTTGTTTGGCCTTGCACTGTTATATTACACTGAATCTGATTGCTCATGGTTTTTGAACCTGGCCAATAACATCACAAACAATTTGTTGCGCTCGGGCTGTGTGTGGTTGATGGGAGTCCCTGCAGGTTTCAAGTTGAATACTGAACTTGCTGGAGTCCTAGGCATGATTTCTCTGAATGCAATACAAATTTGGTCCACTCTCTGGATATTTGCGGGCTTCCTCTTTATTTATTTCATCAAAGGAATTGCTATATTGGGGATTCTTTTCGGGATGACAGTACCTGCTGCTTTGATTGTAGACATGATTACATTTGCAACACTACATGTGTCAACTCTTCATTGGTTGATCTCACTCTTGTATTCAGTCCAGATACAGGCATTAGCTGCGTTATGGCGTCTCTTCAGGTAAAACCTTGCAATGACTGCAGTATATTTTCTTGTGATACTTTCTGAAGATTTTATTGGCTTGAAATGTGATCTATGATGTCCCATCAGCATTGATATTCCCTTAATTTGCAAATCACACACACGAGATGGCTCAAAATTTCCTCGTCTGCATTTCTATTTCCAGTCGATATCACCTTTACTTTCTCAGCCAAACAAAAAACGTGAAATGCTATTATGTAACTTTCCCCCGGTATTCTTTCTGAATCCGAGGTCCTTTTTCTGGGCTACTGAGCTTGTAATATAATTTCTCTCTGTTAAGCAATTAAATGAAAAAGAAAAATGAAGCCCGAGATCTACATGTGCCTCATAGATCTACATACAGGTCATAACATGCAATATAACCAGTAACTTTGTGGCAACTTTTCAGCCGTGAATTGTTAATAACTAAATCCTTATTTTATTTGAACCTTCTGTATCCATCTCTACCAACTATTTTCATGTATGAAAACTTAGATGCAAAATGGTTGAAAAGTTCTCTTAGACCTGCATTTATACTATTGAAGTAACCTGCACCACGAAACCAGCCATTCTGATCAGACGGGGATATTGGAGTTGGTTTGTCTTGAATTTCAGGATAATAATTGAAATGAGTATAGTTTCATACTCTTGAAGATATATCTTGCTTCTGTGCTAGGTCATTTATACACAAGATTCTGTTGTTATTCCCTTATTTCCAGCTGTTCATAATGAAGTTGCTGGGTATTGCCAGGGGGCGAAAGTGGAATCCACTTCGTCAGAGATTGGATAGCTATGACTATACAGTGAAGCAGCATGTTGTTGGATCTCTTCTATTCACACTGCTATTACTTTTATTACCAACCACATCCGTTTTCTATATTTTCTTCACCATTATGAGCTCAGCTATCAGCTTTATCTGTAGTTTGATTGAGTCGGCCATATCCATAATTCATGCCACGCCCTATATCAAAATCTTCCTGTGGTTGGTGAGGCAAAGAAGATTCCCCTCTGGAATATGGTTTGAAATTCTTTCTTGTAGAGGCGCCATTGATTCATCAGGGGTTGTTTGTCGTGATGGTGGATCAGTCCGTGAAAGTTCATCGCAAAAGCAGAAGATCAGCAAGAAACCTACAGTCTTGGTTTCGTTTCTTCACAGCAACTTCTTGAGTTTAGGTCAGTCCTTGAATATTCATGTAACTCTTTTGTTTATTATGGTTATGTTCTGCCATATGTTAGTTTTCAGTCCTACATATTTACTTATAATTGGCTTAATATTTATGTTTTCCCGACCATTTTGTCTCTACTAGAGAATATCCTATTGGCTGAGAGGTTAAGATGAGCTTTCATGTCAGTATTGAGCTTATTGGAAAATTCCATTAGAAGGTCTATGATTGTTTCAACCATCACTCTGCTAGGATTGCTAACATGATGTATGTCACTTATGCGGAAGCGAGACATTGAGTTCGAACCTTGGTACATACATTTCAACAGAATAACTGAAAAAAATAAAATATGTACGTCCTCACAACAAAAAAGAGAACTCTACCGATGGCTTTATAATTGTTTACAATTAATCACCAGCATGTCTATTGAGGCTTTAGTTTACTATTTTGAGAATTTTAGATATTACATGGTACAAAGTGGGTAAACTTTTCTTCATTTGTGATAGTGTACATTATGTTTCGAACAATATAGAATTGAGTATCATGTCGTAAGAAGTAGCATTCATAGAGTTAGTTTCTTACATTGCTTTTCTTCACTTCTATTTATGTTTTATACCTAATACAATGAAAAATTATTCATCAGGACAAACTGCATCACCGCACTATAGAAATGTTTTCTGTGGGGTCTCTGGTTCATTTGTTGCTACATCAGCCTATGGAGTTCTCACTGGTAGAAGGTCAGTGGCTTTCTTCTCCATCAGCCCCATTTCACATTCGTCAACTTATATAAATTCAGTTTTGTATTTACGAGTTATGATCTTAACTCACACACAATGCATATTTTCCAGAATGGCATGCACGCTGGAGACGGGTCTTCCTTCGAAAATGCCATGGATGTCCATCCCTTGTAAAGAGTACTGGCGCCTTTGCTACGATGCTGTTCTTGCATGCTGCAGTAGCAGACAATGATATGCCCTCGTTGGACGATCAAGTTTTGTTCATTTGACAAACTCGAAATTTACTGCTAGTAATAGCATATAGAATATTTGTGTTCTGCTATCTTTCTGATTCAAGATTGGAAGCTCGTTTTAGGCTTGATTAGCTTCCCTACGATATACGTTTATTTTTCTAGTCTATATTATTGAGCTGATTGCACATTTTTACTAGAGGATACATTATTTAGAATGTAAAAACATTCAGGATCTTCATTTTTCCAATTATATTATGTTTTGAAGATGTCAATACTAGATGACTTGTACCACTGATGTCGGCAATTTCTTTCCTTGACAGCAAAAACGTGTGGCTACATAAAAGGTGTTCTTCATTTGCAGTATCAGTGTGATTTTTTAGTTAATTTCATTTGCAGTATGGTTTCAAATTTTCAAAAATTAATAATTGTAAAAACTGGTAGTCTATTATTACCCTCTTGCCAGGAGTAAGGTGTACATGAACTCCAAATTTTGAACATGTAATTCATTTATGAAATATATATATTTTTCAAAGAAATTATATATAATTTTAAACTTTCAACAAAACCTATCCAAAAATTACCTAAATAGTTCCAAAAGCGTAATTAGTTGACTGACCAATTAGTGTAAATTTCACTCATGAGTGTAAAGGAAGCCAGCAACTTTCAATCTCTGCTTTGCAATATCCAGAAGTTAATAACATGCAGTTCTAACTTCTATGTATAACAGTACCTGAATGTCAACAATGTCCTCCATAAACCACTATTAGCTTCAAAACTCAACCAAGCACCAGAGTTGTGCTATCAATGAGAAGATCTGCTCTGAACAGCTTATCATAAGTTTCTATGTTATGTACACCACTCTATCATTGCTTCTTTTCTAGCACAACATCAACAAGAGACCGATTCAAGCGCTGGCCAAAAATCTCCGTGGAGAACGAATCTCTAACATGCTGCCAGGAATCTTGCCCCATTCTCTCTGCCATCTGGGGTTCTTGTATAAATTTAGCCATAGCCAAGGAAAAATCGTGTGAGGTAGGTTCACAGAGAAATCCCGTTATGCCGTTCTTTACGGTTTCAACTGGCCCTCCGCTATTGCATGCTATGACAGGTTTCCGAGCTGCCATTGCTTCCAAGGGAACAATGCCAAAGTGTTCATCCTGCATCAGCAGAAGTATTAATAATTTGGTATTTTATTGATCACATCGCAGTATCGAAATGTGACAGACCTTTGGTGTGTAAAGGACACATAGGCATTGAGACAGAAGTGTGTTTCTTTCAGCGGTTGAACAGGAAGTGATGAAGTTAACACGCTGAGATACTCCTTCTCTTTCTGCTAAACTTTTAAGCTCCTCCAAATACTCAACATTTTCTCTAAGGCGTTTATCAAATCCCCCTGAAGCAATGGAAGTATGCACCTCAAAGCAGAGCATAAAACATCAATTAATTAGTGCACCTACGCATCTACTAGATAAAGAGAAAGATAGGCTTGCCTGCGATAGTCAGGGAAGCATCGGCCACGTTGTGACCGTGTAAATCATCTCTTTCAAGGGTGTGAAGCATGATAGAAAAGGCTGAGATGGCTAAGTTTATGTTCTTTTTCCTCTCGAATCGGTTGATAGATAGAAAATTCAATCTAAACAAGACGAACACGTATGTATGAGAAAATATGACTGGAAAATATCAACATAGTGAAACAAATTTCTGCACGTGGAATTTTAATGAAGTTCTTAAAGCTAAAGATGCCAAGATATATACAAGATTACAAGCATGTTCTTTACTTATAAGAATCGGGTTCGTGAAACTGATCCACGTTGACAGCAGGATAAAGCACCGCCGGTCGAATTTGTTGTGCATCAAGATGCTTGAATGTCTTTGAAAAAGTAGATGCGGTAAATTTGCTGTTAACAAGGATTAAATCCGCCATCCCTGACGTTTACAAAAGCAATCCCAAAAAATAATGATTAGAGAGGAAATTACATAACAAAGAAGAATAACACTCCTTCCATTGAAATAAAGAAGCAAGGGAAAGGAACCAAACCAGTTGTTACTTCTTCTATGAGATCTATGGGTTTTCTGTACATCCTCCTAAGCGTAGTTGTATGCTGAGCAAGCAACAGGTCCGGAAAATGACAATAGAATACAACCTGTATGAAGAATTAGTGAGCAAAACAACAATGGAACCAGAAACCTTTGAATAGCCGATCTTCGGGAATAAATACCTTTGCTGATTTTTTCAGTTTCAGCAATGGAATGACAGCAGAAACCTGATCTGCCAGAATCACATCAAATGATGGCCACATGAACAGCATACAGAGAGCAACATAAATGCACCTCAAATATGCACATATTGCATGGAATCGGTAGACAATATGCCGGGGCAGCAAACTGCCATACACAGTTACGGGGAACATTCCTGCACAACTTATTGACATCAATATAGCATGTCATGCAAGTTGTACTCACTGAAATAAATAAGAGAAGAATGGCACTATGTTGGCTCTAAATGGCATGTTCCTACCGAACTCGTTACTCTAAACGACATGTGTTTGTCTTTAGGGTTGTTTGGAATGCCTAGAAGATGAATAGAGAATTGAACGAACTCTTAATTATTCAACATATTATCATAGAAAATGTCATCTAAGAACTTGAGTTTTGAGACAGACGCAAAAATTAGAGGAAGCCCATCTTCCAAAAACCAATACAGCAGTGCATGTACCTGGACATACACAGTGGAGAATATTTGGGTGGTTTGATCGTACTGTTTGAGTAAACCCCATAATTACCAGCTGATGTTTAGAAATGGCCCTGGGTATTCTACTGAACGGTATATACATACGATTATTGTCTAGACTTAAACCCATTTTCTGATAGCATGTATCAAAAATGATCTTTAATCAAATGGATTTGCAGGAAAAGAGAGAACTACTGCTAGAATACAGTTCTGATAGAGGCTATAATGTGCGTCTTTCCCATGTGGTAAGTAAACCGAGATTAAATCCACAAGAGAAAATTATCAGCAAATATTTATATTTTCCCTAAACCCTTCCCAACCCACCCAATGAGATTCGAACCCACGAGCTCCACTATGGATGTGTGAGCTTGAACCATTGGGGAGTCTCCTAACTCCTTGGGGACAATCCACAAATTAATATACAAATAAATCATAAAGTTCTAAGCCAGTGTGTTTCTTTGTAATTCCAGTAACTAATATCTTCACTTATTTAATGGGCTATGAATAAAAATACCCACACTCACCAGAAATAGTCTCCTCAAAACATCTAGTTTTGTCATGGTGTGATGTAAATATATGAACCTTGTGGCCACGCGATGAAAGCTCAACGGCCGCATCAACAATTAATCTTTCCGCTCCACCTATAAATACAAAAGACGGCCAAATTTTGAAGATAATTCACAGGTGATCGTGGCAGGATATGGAAGCTGAAATCTTCTGTTGTTGAATGGTATATACCGCTATTGTCTCGTGATGTACTCAAATTTTTAATGGAGTTCACACAACCCAAAAAGCAAATGAAAAGAAAGACTTGAACAAACAGTTACTTAAATCCACGGCGAGTACCCTCCCAACTAGGCATTACACTAACCACTGAAATTAACAAAGTGCATACATTTGGAGTGTATCAACATCACTTATACAATAACCATATGGACAATCCAGTGAATCCACTCAATTTAAAGGGTGTGATTCATGAGAAACCAGAACTCTCCACAAACACTGTACACTGAAAACCTTCTCCATCTATTGGCATCAAATCACATATTGCCCCTTCCCCATTTCTAACTGTGAGATTTTCAACTCAACTCAGCTCAGAGAATCGATCATCATATAAACCTAATGCCACCATTAATCACGTTTCTATATACTACAACACACAGATATGGAAATTCAACACAATCTTTAGTCTATGAATCAAAAAGAGAAAAATCCCAAAAAAACAACTTTTTGGGGATGATTGAGGAAGCAAAAACCGCAAATCGGTATCAGAAAATGTTACCGATTCCGAGATCGGGATGGATTATGGCGATATTAAGCTTCTTGGAGTTGGAGCTCGCCATTTTTGCTTCTTCAACCAAGCTTCGCTCTGGTGTCTTCGTCTTCTATCGACGACGGAGTCGGGTCAGTTCAGAGGCGTAGAAGAGAACTGTTCATGGGCCAAGCCCGCTCGCCCGGCCCATTCTAACTGGATCTGAAGCTTTTCGGGCTGGGCCATCAATGCACATAAATGTTGATTGACTCCAATTTTGTTGATTAACATAAAGATGAAATTGCAAAAGAATTGTCATTAACTATTCGTAATTTGTAGTTTATCATCCTTAATTTAAAAATCTTTGCAGATCATCACCTTCTGTAATTTACGATTTTTTTAATTTATCACTCTAAACTAAAAAGTGATGTGTATCATAATCTTTAATAACTTATGATTTTTATACTATCAACAGTTTCAGTGTTAGTTTCAACTTAATTAATAAAATCATGAAACTTAATTAATTTAACCATGAAACCATACAACTTTAATAATGAAATCATGAAAATTGATTAATGAAACAACAATTCATGAAACTTGATTAATGAAATCAAACACTATCCATGAAGTCACTAAAATAATAAATGAGTTATCTTTAATGAAATGATTAATTAAAAGAAAAATGGCCAAAAATACAAATTTACTTCACATTGGTGTTAAATAAAAATAAATAAATATATAACTTATAAATCAG
>JAYMTP010007116.1:0-11352 GCA_036897365.1 Geranium brycei | reverse complement strand
TCAACCAAATTCCGGCCGGTTTCGGTTCCAGAATTTGAAAACCGGACACGACCGGTTTGGTTTTTGATTTGAGCCGCTGGTCCCGGTTAACCGTATATGGACAACCCTAAGATAGAACATGTTCAAATTGGGTCAGTTCAAATCAGATCCACTGGTCTAACCCGGTCTGACTGTCAATTTTAATTGCAGAATGACTAAATTATCCCTAATTGTTACCCAAATTTTCAAAATCATGTCCTCCCCTATCTTTCCTCCTTATCCTCCATCTACCAAACTGATGTTCTTTGATTTTCATAACAAGAAACATGTTTTAGATTTGAAATTTAATCATCTTATAGACTGATAACATTCATTTCATTTCCATTTACAACATAAGCAATTTAAGAAAATCTTCCAATAATACCCACATTAGTTTGATTAGATATACAACTTTAAAATATTAATAAGCATATATAAATATATGTAGATATATATGAACACAAAATTATGATTATCACACAAATTAACAAACAAGTTAGAAAAAGGCAAAGAATACAAAATTAGAAACTAACGAAATTAGAATTGTCGAGATCAAATAGAAAAAAGAGGACCAAAAAGAAAGATTAGAATGACGAGATGAAATGGTTAGTTTTGGGGTCACTTACCTTGAATACATGAGTGGACGGTAAGGATGATTTTGTTTCTACGTTATCAATGAATGGTGTAGATTGTGGGTTGAGCTTGGGCTCTACTTTATGGATTAAATGAATTGGCTGAGCCCGGTTTTGCTAGCGGGACAATTAATTGCGGTTTGGACATATAAACCTCGCTGCTTGCCCAAATTTTTTTTCCCTGCGAAGGGATTGATTTATTAATTGAGATCACTGATGTGAGTCTTCTCGGAGTCCATTTCGACACTTTATTACCCACATTTAGTGTCTAATTGTCTCTCGTATTGGGTTTAGAGCATCTTCAATGTGACTCTCTAGAATAGCTAAAAAGCTATTGTAGGGAGTGAAAATGCAAAAATTGCATTGCAATGGGGCTCCCTACATAACTCCTTACAACAGGGAGTTCCCCACATTTCATTTCTCTCTCCTTACATGTAAGGAGAGATAATGAAAATGTAGGGGAGCTCTCTACATTCTCTCTGATATTATTTATTTTTATTTTTTTATTATAGTTTATCTTACTTTACTCTCTCTCCTACCAACTTTTATTATTAAAAGGTAAGAAATATTATTAAATTAATATATGTAACTTAAATATAGAGAACATGATTGAAGTTATAAACATGAAAAAGTGCTCTCTACCTTAATTTCAATCCAAATCACTCTCTATATTATTTTAAAGATAGGGAGCACCATTGGAGATGCTATTAAGAGCCCCAATTGTGCCACTTTACGCCTTCGGGTATGTTTGGTGTGATTGTGCAGAATACAGGTGAAAGTGGGTCAAACACTGATCAATATGAGGATTTCGAGCAAAGAATGCAAGAAGACACCTTATGTGTGTCGATCGACACAGGTGCAGATATGAGCGGTGATCGACACAAGATCGAAACACCAACGCCCCAGATTTTCAGAAATTTGCGTCGACCACGTGGCGACGAGGTGGCGAAGAAGTGTTGATCGACACACCCTATGTGTCGATCGACACATATGTCAAAATTTCAGAAACTATAAAAGCCAATTTCGACCTAGATGCAAGGGTTCTGAAAAATTCAGTTGTTTCTCACGTTCCAGAGCAGATTTGAAGCCACAATCCATCACCTATCACCTAAGATCTTTGAAGACTAGCAAAGAGTAGCTATTTGGAAGAAGAGATCGAAGAATTGAGCATCCAATACGAGCCTTAGTGCTTAGAGTTTGCCCAATTTCTTTCCCTTTACTCTTTATTCTCATATCATACTCTTGTATTTTGCACCAATGATGAGGGGATAAAACCCTAAATCATGGGTGCTAGACATGTGGCAATC
Source organism: Geranium brycei (assembly GCA_036897365.1). Taxonomy (NCBI): domain Eukaryota; kingdom Viridiplantae; phylum Streptophyta; class Magnoliopsida; order Geraniales; family Geraniaceae; genus Geranium; species Geranium brycei. Next base: position 9,395 of record JAYMTP010007116.1, on the reverse strand, counting down.
CTTGCTGGATACTCGTTTATATGAATATTTGAATGCATTAAATTGAGTTTTGATTATACTTTATGCCTATATATGAATTTGAGATTAGTTAAATCAGATTTGTAATTCTAGTTTGAAGCTAAACCCGAGAGGGATAGTGGAGAATCGAAATAAGTAGAATCGAGAGGTCGGTCTCTTGGAGTCGATCACTCGGTGCGAAAATTGTTGACCTTAAAGCTGTAGATGACCGATTCTAAATTCCCGAGAGGGTTATCGGTCCAATATTAGGTGTTATCCAATGTCGAGAGATGGGTAACACGGTTAAAACATAGGCCATTACTCGATTTGTTGTGATTAAGTATTTGTGTGAACTTGGATTGGCATTGAGCCATCGGTCTAACACCCGTGGTTGCTAGTTAATTTGATCTTCTACAACCTTATCACCATCGTTACTTGTGTTATTTGATTGCACACAATTCACCACAACATTGGACTTAGTCCCATTTACATTTCCTCAATTTAAATACAAATTGTTTAACTACGGACCCTCGTTTGATCTCTGTGGAATCGACCCGGATATTAGCCGGTTACAATACTTGACAAACAGCGATTAAGCCCTCCCTCATATGGTTCGGTTGTGGACACCAACCGAATTTCGGGTGTTACTCGCCAAAGCTTTCAAGGAGGAAACAGGGGCAGAGAAAATGAGGTTACAAAGATGCAAATACAACAAATAAGACAATTGAAGCTGAAAAACAATTAAAATTGAAAGAAAACTTGAGGACTTGAATCTTATGTGGGCTTAATAATACAAAATCACGGCCTGATCTGCAACCCGTGGATGAGCCCTAACGAGCCGTAGGTCATGCGAGTGAATGAGCAGGGCGGGTTGAAGCCAAATTTTGACCACCTATACTAAGAGGAATAAGAAAATGAGGCAAGAAATCATAGGAACGATTGATTTCTAGCGTAATTATCAAATAAAATGACATCACAATTGACAATGCTACTAAAAATGTTAACAAGATTCTTCATCTTCATAATTTAGTTGATAGTAAGTCCATTGATGTGGGTCCACTTGGAGTCCATTTCGACACCTCTTTACCCATATTTAGTGTCAAATTGTTCCTTGTATCGGGTTTTAAGAGCCCCAGTTGTGCCACTTTATGCCTTCGGGTATGTTTGGTGCGATCGTGCAGAATACAGGTGAAAACGACATAAAAACTGACAAAAATGAGGCTTCCGAGCAACAAGGAGGAACAAGGCGAAGATCAAAGGGAGGTGACGATTGTCACAGGAGAAGTGACGATCGTCACAAATGCAGACCAAATTCAGTGGCCTGTGACGGTGAAGTGACAAAGGAGTGACGAGGACGTGACGATCGTCACAACACAAAGTGAAGATCGTCATAATGCATGTGACAATCGTCACATCGATTTCCACTCGCAGTTTTCAGCAAACTATAAAACGCAGCAACAACTCCTATTTTGGGGTTCCGACTTTTGACCTACAACCACCTTCTCCAGACAGTTTCATACGAATTTTGAAGTAAAAAACCATCCACCATCACCTGAGATCATCAAGACTAGCAAGGGAGCATCGATTTGGGAGTAGAGTTGAAGAATCCAAGCATTCGATCCGAGCCTTAGTGCTCAGAGTTTGCTTGATATTGCTTGATTTTCTTCCCTTTTTGAACTTTTATTCTTAGTCATGTTTTTTGTATTGTGCACCATGACGAGGGGCTAAAACCCTAAATCATGGGTGCTAGACATAATCAACACAAGTTGGGCCAAGTGGTAAGGAGTTCACTTAACACATGTGAGGTCCTTCAGATTCATAACCTAAGTTCGAAGCTAAACCCGAGAGGGATAGTCGAAGACCGAATTAAGTAGAATCGAGAGGTCGGTCTCCTAGAGTCGATTTCTCGATGCGAAAATTGTTGGACCTAAAGCTGTAGAGGACTGATTATGAAATCCTGAGAGAGTTATCGATCTAATATTAGGTGTTACCCAGTGTCGAGAGATGGATAACATATCTATAACATAGGCCACTATTTTAAATATTGTGATTGAATATCTGTGTTAAGTTGGATAGGCATTGAGCCGTCTGTCTAGCACCCGTGGTTGCTAGTTATTCTGATTTTTTAAACCGATTCAGTCACTCGACCAACGGGAGAAGAAGGAACAGAGCCATCATTTCTATGTTATTGAATGCGAATTCTTGCTTGAGGGACACTTTCACACATTTCACCAAAAAATCATTGGATTCATTCCATTTTCTATTTCACGAGTCAAATACAAATTGCTTGAGTACGGACTCTCGTTTGATCTTTATGGAATCGACCCGGATATTAGACGGTTACAATACTTGACGAACAACGATCACACCCTCTCTCGTACAGTTCGGTTGTGGACCCAACCGAATCTCGGGTGTCATCCATGTATAAAATAACTTCACTCAATTACTCTTCACTATATTACCGTTCTTTCAGCTATTTAAAACTTTCTTTAAGTTCACGCAACTACATAGGTTTTATATGTATGTACAATGAGGTATTGCAGAGAATACACACACTTGAACTTGTTATGTCACAATAGAGAAAGCAATGGCGAACGAGTTGGCGCCGCAAATGTGTCCTCCCTCTTTTCCACGCCCACCACTCTGTTCCTCATCAGTGGCATGAACCCGTAGTTTCCCCCAAATTCCATCTCCATCACCACTCTCATCCTCCCTCCCACAACCTTCTCCTTCGCCGCCCATCTCTGAATCTTCCCCGACGTCGTCTTCGGTATGCTCCCGCTCCTCACCAGAACCACCATCCCCACCCCAACCCCCTCCTCCTCCATAACACACCTTCTCATCCTCTCGCACACGCTTCTCAGCGTCTTTGTGTCGTTGTCGCTCCTCTGCATCTCCGCCACGACAACGATCGTTCCCGAAACCTCAAACGCGGCCAGACACCCACCTCGGAGAAAGTTCCGGCAGCTGATTTGAGCCGCGGTCTCGATGTAGTGCGGGTGGATTTCTCTGCCGTCGTGGAGATTGATCACGTCGGCGCACCGGCCCGTCACGAAGAGGTACCTCTCTTCTCCATTAACGATCCCTCTGTCCCCTGTTCTGACGAAGCAGGGGCTCACTCTGTTTCTCAGCCTCCCACCGAACACCTTGCTCGTCAGGAACGGGTGGTGAAGATAGCAAGACGCGTTGCTCGGGGAAGAAACCCATATCTCCCCCTCAACTCCGTCCTCCGCGGGCTCGCCTGTGTGTTCGTTGACGACCATAATGTCCATGTCCTCTGTTTCTTGGCCATCGTCTGAGGAGGCGAGCCTAGCGCTTGGTAACAGCCTGTTGTGAGACGGAATGTTGGGGAAATTGGGAGGGTTCTCGCCATGGTTCCTCCTCCACGCCGTCGACACGAACGTGCAATTCTCCGCCAGCCCGTACGAAGGAGAGATCGACGATGGGTCGAGGCCGAACTCGACGAACGCGGCCACAAACTCCTCCACCGGAGCTCTGTAAATCGGCTCGTTGATGATGATCAGGTTCCTCAAGCTCTGAAGATCAATGGCTGAGCTTCGTTTCTCGACCCCGCCGCGCTTGACCACCAGCGGCAGGGCAAAAGACGGGACAGGGGTGCACGTGGCCTTAAACTCGGACATGAGCTCGAGCCAGAGCCTCGGCCGCTTCACAAACGCTGCCGGCGACGTCAGCACGCACGTGGCGCCGGACACGACGGTCAGTAACAGGAACATTAAACCGCAGTCATGGTATTGAGGCAGCCATGACACAATGACGCTGTTGGGTTGGAGATCGTAGCACCTCCTCGCCGTCCTGACGTTGTGAGCGGCCGAGCCCGCCGTCACAACCACCGGCTTCGGGATCCCGGTGGCGCCGGAGGTGTACTGGATCAAGTAAGCATCGTCCGGTCCGCAACCGCCGTAGGAGGAGGAATCGGACCGGATCGCGGACCGTTCTCGGCCCAGGATCTCGTCCGTTGAAATCCAGATGAGATTGGCCAGCATTTTGGCCATCATCGGATCTTGATCGGAGACATAGCGTTTAAGGTGTCGGATGAAGTCGGGGTGAGCAATGGCGGCGGTGGGGTTGGTGTGAGAGAGGACGCGGAGGAGGTGGTGGAGGTTGTTATTACCGTTGGTGATTATTGGCGGGAAAACGGGGACGGTTAAGAGGCCGGTGCGCTGGCAGGCGAAGATGATCGGGACGAGGTCGAGGCCGGGAGAGGACAAAACGACGACGGTCTGGCCTCGGCGGAGGGGGAGGAGGAGGCGGGTAGAGATGGATTGAACGGCGTCGTTGAGCTGGGAATAGGTGAGGGAGGAGGTGGAATCGGTGTCGTGGTCGAACCAGATGAAAGCCGGCTTGGACCGGAAGGCGGGGAGGTTGGACCAGACCGGAAGGTAGAGGTCCACCACCGGCTGGTCGGGGAATGAGAGGTCATAGTTCTCATAGTTCATGGTGGTGGTGGCTTTGTATGTGTCATTGCCAAGCTACGACTATTTATAGCAACAATACTGTATAGTAACTGTACGATTATCATCCACGTCATAATGTGAACATCAAACAGATGAATTAAATTGAAATGGTCGACTAGTCACGTCTCGAGGGAAAGACAACAAAGATATAAACCAGAGGATACACTCACACAAACAGATATTCCACAAGAATATCCTAAATCCTCTTATCCTAGAATCAGTGATTATTGATAAAAATTAGGAAGTTCAGACAATTAGTGTTTGCATGTATTGGTAGTGTAATTATCTGAGGCCGCGCGTGTGTGTGTGCATGTTCTTAATATTCCCAGAATATATTCTCAGTTAGCTGTCCGATTCCTTTTTCTCTTCTCATTGTCGACTTCAATGGCTTCAAATGTTCCAACATATTCTGAGGAATATACGGAGTTCATAACAATGGAAATTAACTCTGTACTTTTATGCTCGACGGCGTAAAGCTAAGAGATTGATACGTAACAGAGATTTGTTCATGGCATTGGCATGTGCTATACTACAAACATTGCCGGTAATTACAAGGGTTATGCCCTTTTCTCTTTTTCATTCTATGATAATGAATGGATTTATAATGACATCTGTAAATTAATTAGTCCATACTTTTTCTAAAACCAGAATCTGTTTCATTTAACAGCGTCATCGTGACCTATTCATGAAATAATTTCATAATTTAACTCTTTTGATCGAAACACAGACCTTACTTGCATACATATGCAGTGAATTCATTATTTTTTACGAAAAAATAGAAGAAAAAAGTTTACAGTTTTTAATTTATTTTTTTAATACAATGAAATTTTCGTCATTTAACAAAAATTTACAATTTCTTTTAAGAAATTAACAGAAAAAAGTAAGTGAAACTTTTGAGAACTTAGAGAATTCCACAAAACGTTTTTTAAACTTAAGGAGAGTTAAGTAGAATTGCGCTATAGTTAAGGGAAGATAAATGAAAATTTTCTTATGTATAATCATGTTTTTATAGACTTGTAAGAAAATATAGGGGTCAAACTCTCGCGCGCATGTGCACAGAGGAGGTACAAATCTTGGGCCAACGGGCTTGAACTCGAATAGGTCGTGAGCGACGCGAATGTGACAACATTTTGCTTTAGGCCCATATTAATTCTCAACATAAATTTTTGAATTGATTTGTAATTCAAAAATAAGCATGGTCAATACCATTAGTTATTAATATTTTTAATTAAAAAATAATTGATAATTACGTTATCAAAGAGTTCTATTCTTTAAAAAAGAAAATTACTAAGATTTTCTTTTCTTCTTTTTTCTCTAGGGTTTGGATTTCCCATTTCCTATAAATCGAAACCAAACTCCAGAGCCGAATACACGTTAAAAATCTTATAAGTTGTCCTTTTTGTCAAATTCGTTCCTCTTTGATCACTCTCTACACACCGTTCGAGTTCACTTACATTCATCGTTGTATCACGGGAGTCAGTTGCTCATACATGACGATAAATGTCTTAAGGAAAAAGAATTATCCTGCCTTAACGAAAACCAATTCCCTCTCAATCATCATTCCCGTACTAGATTCCAATTTCCATAGTATTTTAATTTATGTTTAAGGATATAAATGAATTATATATTATTCTATATTTGTGTGTTGATGACACAACCATTATGTGCAGTAATGATAAAATGGTAAAGAGAACCAATGACATGTTAAACGTCTTAAGAAAAACGGACTACTGTGCCTCGACGAAAACAATTGCCTCTTAATCATCCTTCCTATAGCAGATTTCAAGTTTGATATTCTTAAATTTAGGATTGTACTTATTGTATGATTACATTAATAAAGTGAAGTATTATTTTGAATCAGTTTCCATCACTCAATTCCTTTACAGTACTGTATGCATGAATGTTTGTTCGAATTGTTCACTTTACGCTTATCAACTAGCCTACATCTAACATTTTTATCTAACTTTTTGTGGTTTTGTGCTTGGAACTCCGGATCACCTGATTTGGTTTTGTTTGGTGTGATTTGCAGCGGTGTTTGGAATGCTCGGTATTATTTATTTTGTTCGGGGGTTGGCTTAAATCATTTTAACAATTTAATGGAAAATCAAGGATCTTTGAAATCTTGGAAAGTGGTTGATGTTCTTCTCGTTTGGTATGGGTGGTTCATCGGGCTGCTATGGCTGGTAGTTGGCATACGCATGTTGCAGGTTGTTTAAAGTTCAATGTTGATGGGAGTTGATGTGACTTGGGTGACTTCTTTAGTTCAGGGTTAATTCTCAGGAATGCGGAGGGCTTAGTGGTTGCTAGTCGGAGTTTCAAGGGGGGTTGTCGGTCATGTTGGTTTTGAGCATTAGTGAGGCGCTCTCTTAGATTCGGGATAACATTTTTATTTGTGGTTGTGGAATATGATTATTAAGGTTCTTTTGCAATGGTTCTGCTTTGATGATTTCTATGTATGAGTATTTGATGTCTGATTGTGAGAATTTGTTGGCGCAATTGCCATAAGTTTCTATCGGTTTGTAAATCGTTCATCGAACAAAGCTGCCCATTATCTAGCTTAGTTGGCCTTGTCGAGTGTTAATTGCATATTTAATGGGGAAAGTATTTCTCTGGGCGCCAACGCTTGCTTGACCAACTGATTAAACACTCAAACTTGAGTCTAAGAGATCTTTAACGCTTGATTATCTCACACAACACAATATTTTCGTTTTCACTGGAGTATAGAATATTATCTAATAGCACTCATCTAACGGTACGAGAACAAAGATTACAAAATCTGTCCAAAATTTGTCTCATTGTTGTTCTCATTTGATACAACAAAAATTGATTTGAAGGTTAATATTACTTTCCATAAACTTTGATGTGTTTTGGTTAGTGTTTATTAGTTCCGACTCAATCCCTTGCTTGAGAGTTGACATTTACGTTATTACCTATGAAAGGTACGTGTGATGAGATTGATGTATGTTTTTAATTTTTAATCTAGTTTATAAATAATGTTAAATTTACTCCTTTTGTTCTGAATGAATAATACGTTTTCTTTCAAATATTATCATCCTACCAATATGCAAAATATTTCAAACAACAATCAAAACAAATTTTTATTAATGCATAGTAAATGGTAAATATGTTACAAGAAAGATCGATTAATAGACAAACAACAATTACAATAAAAGTAACATTTTACCGGCATGTACATGTGTACATGTCTTCATAGAAACTTATTTTATTCATACATAATATTATGCTTATAATATGCTTCATATTACATGAAAGCTTCCACGTGTTTAGGACCTCATGGATCAACAGGAGTGGTACAACATGGGCAACATGTACCAGGTTCTGGCGGTGAGCAACACACACATGCAGGACATATCGGTCCATCATCCTGTAGAAGTACTGCAATATAAGCCGATTCAAGGGTCAAATTTCATATGTTTCAGAATATATATATTTTTTAAAGTTTAGGTAGTGACATAGCATTTAAGGTCGTTATTTGTAACATGTGTTTTTGTGATGGTTCTGAGACGACTATTACAAACAATCACGTCACGCTTTATACAAGTGTTTATAATGGTTTCATCCATCACTAATAAGTCATTGCTGTTTTACTGACGATTTTTTTATACCGAAAAACATGAAGTAAAATAGAAACATTTATTTTTAATACATCACTTGTTTCAAGCGTTACTGAACAGTTAGCTACATCGATGTTATTACTTATCTTATTATACGTGTACATAAACAGAGACATTCAATTTCACCTAAGAGTTAAAAACAAAGAGTATAGTACGATTAATTACCTCGGAGAGTTGGGCGAGCCGCGTCCGAAGGGGAGATCATGGGAGCAAAAACCATAGCACAAATGAGGAGAGCTACAAGAATGGTCTTTGGAGCTGCCATTTTGATGTATGTTCTTAATTATATGAATAAAAGCTATCGAGAACAGCCTATTTATAGAGGAACAAGTTTCCAAAGAGCTGAGTTTGTGCACTTGATCACAACATATGTGAAAATGTGTTGCACTGAAACTGTATTTGTTTGAATTCAAATGTTGATTGGTTCAAACATGTTCTGTTTTTTCTCTGCTTCATCGTCATCGTCTTGAATTTTTGATAATTTCTGAAAAAATTTCATTGACATTTAAAGAACATGGCATGTTAAATCTCACCAACCTTTCATTTTAATTTCTTATCTATTTTTATACAGTCTATAGATTACTTAAATTTAATTTTTCTTTTAATTTCATCTCTGGAATTAGTAATAAGATAATGGTAACGGATATTGTAAGGCTCAACCTCAACTCCACCTTGCAGCACATTTGCCAATGTGTTAATTATTCTGTACTTGTTAAACACATTATAATCATTTTTACAAAAGAGAATAATTAGGGGTAAACTACTTTTGAAAGATTAGCTTAAATTCTATTAAGTCAAATATTTAATTCGTGCTCGTTGTAATTGATTTTTAATAGAAATCGAGCCTAAAGTTGAACTTGTTTTTTCCCGAGCAAAAGTAGTGTAGGAGATCTTATATGGTGATTCATTTTTGACAATTCAACATGTGTTTGTTGAATTAAATGTATGCACGCTTATTCAACCTACAAATTAATATTCTATTAGCACACTATGATTATCGTTGTTAGAATAAAAATTAAGGTTTCTTAATTTTAGTTTAGGCTTACTACAAATTATTTAGGTTTTCTTCTTATTGTTTTTTAAAGCAAACCAAATGTTCATTGAAATCACGAGCGGGAAAGAGTTCTGCATCCGAAAGTCGAGCGTTAGCCGCGTACAGTTTACAGGTAAACATAAAAAAATAGCCTTAACGACACCCTACCTCTCTGGACAAACTCCAGGCAACCACGTCGGATAACCGACAACGTAAAACTATAACAACACTAAACACAACAAAAACAAAGTCGGA
>JAYMTP010007115.1:0-11352 GCA_036897365.1 Geranium brycei | reverse complement strand
CCATAATAATATATAATTTTAATTACACAAGTTATAATTTTTTGAGTTCAGTTTGATTTATACCATAACAATCACTTATATATATATATTAAGATGAGAAAGTTATTTTTGTTGATTAAATATATTTTTATATAGTTTATTCATTGTTAAAAATTAAAAATAAAAGTTGAAGATTTCTATAATGCCAATACTGATACAAGTAATAATCTAAATTATTTTAACTGACAAATACATTTTCAATAACGAATATTTTAGAAGGAAAGTGTGTGGGTAAGAAAAGGTGGGAAACGTTTCCTTGTAATTTCGTAGAAGATAAACCCTAGACTTTGGTGGTCAGTCAAGTTGATCTTCTTAAACAGATTCGTGATTTTCCAGTTTTGTTTGGTTCCCGAGAAACTGAAATTTCCTGATTTTCTCACATTTCGATCGATCAGGTAATTTTGTTTTGCTCTCTCTGCTTCATTTTTTCAATCATCCATCACGCATTTACTATTTGTTCTTAATTTCCCATAAAAGTGTTATCTTCAGAACTTTGAAGATGATTGTACACTGATTTGCTTGTGACTGGTGGGGATTGGTGTGTCACAGTTTTGTGAAATTATGTGCATTTGAAAGAATTAATGTCGGTGATTGAACCCAGTTTGTTTCTGTTGTTATTTTCATACCACTCCCATTTAGCTTTCATTTTGACCACTTTTTGCTAAAATTTGAACACTAATTTATGGATTGATAAGATTGGGATCAGTGGAGGTCTGTCTGGTAACTCTGGGTGTATGTGGTGTTTAGAAAAGTTCTGATCTTGTTTTGTTTCGGGTGGGTTTGGTTTTCATCATCAAATAACAGTTTTGAGCTTCATTTATCTTTATCTTATGTGTTTTGGGGAATACAAGAATGATACAAACATGTAAGGAAGAACCTTTAGCGTTAGCCTAGCCTATTGATCATAATTTGTGTTTTCTAACTATATGTATCCATCTCACGCATGCTCTATTTCTTTTTGGTCTCGACTTGGTTTAGGTTATAGTTATGTTTTCCACTTCATGTAAAACGTTCAAGAAAAAATGTATTTATCTTGGCCTATCCATAGAGGTATCAAATTTGCTAATTTGAAAAAATGAAGTCATTTTCCTTTTCATTTCCAAAATACAGCTTTTCACTACTAACAGATTGCCTTAGGATGCAATATACAAATCATATCATTTTAATTTTTAAGGTACATAAACAAAATAGCTTAACAGCCAAAGGATCCATCCAGCACCTTTACATTGTTTCGCCTCTTTCAGAAACAAATAGTTAGAACAAGCTTGTTTGCGCCACAACACATATTTCAGCATTTATTTCTGATGGCTTATTGTTGGGCTATAATAACAACGCTATCTCATAACGGCTAAATAATTGCTAGTTTCTTACCATGCATATTTTGTTTACAGAGGAATGGCTGCCTTCAAAATGTCTAGCCTTTGCCTGAGAGAGACTGCTCTTCAGTTGCCGCGTCCCTCTTCTAACAATGTCCACAGAAGGTTAGTTTCGGTTTTGCATTGGGATGTTGATTATATGATACAATAAAATTTCAATACAATATTTGTTATGAAATAAAATTGTGACATTCATATGCTGTTTCCTGTTCTCTCTATTCTGTTTAAACTCTTCTGATGGTGTATACAAGTGGGTTTGAAGAAAATCTGGTTTTATGGATGTAGTTGGTTTTAATCATTTGCACCTGTTATTAAATTAATGGCCATCACTCTTCAAAATTATGAGTTCCAAGGACAATGAGATATTGAGGATTATTTCTTTTGTTATTTTAATGCAGAGATTATAATTTTATACATTTCGTAGAAAATTGAAGTACAAGATAAGTTATGTATTTTATTGTCAGGAGCATGACTTGTCAATAGTCTATCCCATTTCAGCTTTTCGCATTAGGTAACATAAAAATTTGGTTTTTGTAATATTGAAAATTAGTATGCACTGTGCATGTGCTAATTATATTCATGTACTTTTGAGCACCAGAACTGAAGTCTGACTAATATTGTGTATTATATACGCAATTTCATTCTTGTTGAGAAGTACTCTAGCATTAACTTTATTTAGATAATCAACTGATCAACAATGTCCATCTGAACTCTCCGTGCAGAAATTTGTTTTTTGTTGAGGACAATTATGATTTCGAATGTGTCCAGTCAATCTTTTGTAGTTTCGAGTTGAACCAAAATCGGTTTATTTTGTGTTTGGCAGTCTTCATTCCTGGAAAACAAAACAAATGCAATTCTAATTTGAAATTTCACTGTGGTTCTGTTTCTGCAGTACATTTGTATTCTCTATTTAACCAATTGATTGTGCTTTAACGAGAACGTGTTTGTAAGGAGCTATTCTTTATGCATGCATATTTGTGTGTGTATTGATGCCAAGATATGACAAGCCTGGGTTAAGGGTGAACCAAATTTATCTGTTATTTGCTTGCCAGTTGTGACAATCTCCTTCCATATCCAATTTGCTAATCTTAGTTTTTCTATCTCCTTCAAGGACAAGCAATGCAAAATGGAAATCTCCTCAAGCAGCCATCATACCCAATTTCCATCTCCCAATGCGTAGTTTGGAAGTTAAAAATAGGTAAGCTAGCAAAATCAGATTCTGTTCCTCTCTTCCGATGTGGTTTACTTGTTTTGTTTCATGTCTGGTGTCTGCTCATGTTTTGTAGACTAAAAGCGAGGGTGATACTTAAGTCCTCTTGAGAATTTATTTTAAAGTTGATAGCTACTTACTATGATCCCCAAGTTTCGTTTCTGACAAATAAAAAACTGATACAAATGAGTTATAGATAATCACATATGTAATAGTGCACCAAGATTTTCCGGGATACTTTGTCAGAGCTATATAGCATCGAGAAATTTACAATGTCCTAGTTCAGATATGTGTTGAGTATTTAAAAGATGGACATAATGAATGTTATTGACACTTCTTCATAGAATGATATTTCTTGTTGAGTGGACTTGATAGAAATTCACAATCAGGAATGTTTTCATGAATAATTGTGTGCTTCAGCATTGTTACAGGACATCAGCAGAGGATATAAAGTCTCTTAGGCTAATAACAGCCATCAAAACGCCTTATCTCCCCGATGGTAGATTCGATCTCGAGGCATACGATGACTTGGTGAATGTGCAGATTGAAAATGGCGCTGAAGGCGTGATTGTCGGCGGCACTACGGGGGAAGGGCAGTTGATGAGCTGGGATGAGCATATCATGCTCATTGGCCACACTGTTAATTGTTTTGGTGGATCAATCAAGGTGATTGGGAACACCGGAAGCAACTCCACCAGGGAAGCAATCCACGCCTCTGAGCAAGGTTTTGCTGTTGGAATGCACGCTGCACTCCACATCAATCCTTATTACGGTAGAACTTCATTGGAAGGTCTGATAGCTCACTTTGACAGTGTCCTCTCCCTAGGCCCCACCATAATATACAACGTGCCTTCCAGAACTGGCCAAGATATCCCGCCGCGTGTGATTCGCACTGTGGCACAGAGCGCTAACCTGGCGGGCGTGAAGGAATGTGTGGGAAACGATCGGGTTGAGGAGTATACTAGCAATGGGATCGTCGTGTGGAGTGGAAACGATGACGAGTGCCATGATTCCAGATGGAGCCATGGGGCCACGGGAGTTATATCTGTTACGAGCAATTTGGTTCCCGGTTTAATGAGAGATCTAATGTTTTCGGGGAAGAACCCATCACTAAATGCGAAGCTCTTGCCCCTGATGGAGTGGCTCTTCAAGGAACCGAACCCCATTGGCCTAAACACAGCTCTCGCTCAGCTCGGGGTTGTGAGGCCGATTTTCAGGCTGCCGTACGCGCCTCTGCCTCTTGCGAAGAGGGTGGAATTTGTGAATTTGGTGACGCGGATAGGGAGAGAATATTTCGTTGGGGAAAAAGACGTTCAGGTTCTCGACGATGATGATTTTGTCCTGGTGGGTAGGTATTAATTGGTTGGAGCTGTTGAATTTACAAATTTTCTTGCAGAAGCTTTCGGTAGTATGTTGTTTTATGGCAGATTGAGCACAATCTTTGTGATTGTTTTAGTAGCTCTGTTTTTGTATATGGTTATGTCTGTGAATGAGGAACCAGTTTGATGCTGCATCTACTTTGGGCAATCAAATAAGGATTTGGAGATTTTATTTAGTGATAATGTTAATGTGTTGTTGCCAATTCATAGCAGTTATAGATTGTATGGAATTTTGTCACATTTATCAGCTACTATGAGCATACCCTACACAATACATTGTTTTTTGCACAATCTTGAGGAATTCATTTTAGATCCTAAATTATCCGTATTTTAGTCCAATTTCACAGTTAAAGATGTTTGTAGAAACCTTAATGCCATATCAATGAATGGATATTCAACGAAAAATTGACAATATAGGCCAGTGTAATTTATGGTTGATTTGGTGGAAAGACTCGACCTTCGTTGCCTATGGGGAAACTGCCGCAGCCTCGACTATCATCCTCAGCAGGGCCGAGCTGTCCTCTCCCGCCTCTTGGTCGCCTCCTAGCCCATACAACCTCAAAATAAATATCGACGGCGCAGTAGACTCAAGGCGTGGAAGGTGGAGTGTAGGTTTGCTTTGTCGGGACGGGAGTGGAAGGTTGGTGAGTGCTTTTTGCATAAAATTTACGAGTTTTCTCTAGCCAGCTGAGGTGGAGTCTGTGGATATGCGAGAGGCGCTCTGGTGGTTGAGGATGATGGGATGGAACGGGGTCACAATTGAATCTGATTGCGCAAGTGTAGTCAACTGCAATAAGCAATGCTCAAGCCAGGGGAGTCGGTTTGGAAGTATTATTTCATGATTGCATTTCTTTGTGCGAGCCGGCATCTCATCATGCCTCTATTTCTCATGTCAAACGCTCTTGTAATTCAGCAGGTTAGGTACTTGCTAATCATGCTCTTTGTAACTCAGATTGAGATTTTGAAAGGAGTATTATCCTACCGAAGCTCGATACTGCTATCAAACAAGATGTCATTTTAAGCGCGTGATGAATCTTTAATTATTCTAAAAAAGATAAGTAAATAATCTATTTAAAATAATATTTATGTTCATTTCAACTCGAGCAAGTTCTAATCATATAATAATTTTAATGTGACGATGATAACTTTTTTATATTTTCTATTTTCTATTTTGTTTACGCACTACATTATAATATTATTTTATTAAAAATTTATAAAAAAAAGATAATAACTTTATGAATAAACTGTTGATTTTCCTTTTCTATGAATCTATAATCTTATGAATTTATATTTCAACATTATGAATTCATCAATTAAATTTTTTGAACAAGCAGAACAATTTTGAATTCATCAATTAATTGATTAATAAAAAATTATGTTATTAAAATTATGTTTTTTTTGGGTTTTACCTGATTCGATCGGTCGGGTTAATCGGGTACCTGTCGGGTTCAGGTTTTTTTGCCATCCCTATTTCATTCTCACTTTATTTGTTGGTTCATAATTATAATTATTAATTTTACTGATTATTGTATTAGTTAAATTATAATTTATTATAAAAAAATTATAATAAAAAATTATGTTATTTAATATAGGGATGAACTCTACTACAAATCACTAATCTAGTACATCAATGGTTGTAATTAATGACATTAATAATAGGTGAAAGAAATAGAAACAATAAAAAAGGACATTTTGGTCATTTTGTATATATAATATATATTACACATAACATAACCCTAATGGTACACTGCTCCCCATGATTTAGATCTGCGGGTACATCCCCGCCGTTCCAGCTCAAACCAGGCACCTCCAACCATCCACGCACACGAAATTCACGGTGACTATTTATTCGTTTTAATGTTTTTAATTCATTACCTACTTGTTTTGATGTTGAATTGTGCCAATCATTGTGGGTTTTCTTAATTTTCACATTATATTCATACAAATCGCACCCCAATTGGTGGAATTAATAAACTATTGTGTTTTTCTAATGATGTTCGGGAGCAAGTTGTTATAGTAGTTGCGGACTTTTAAAACTCACTTATGTGGAGTATCTTTCATTGTAGGGATGACAACGGGTTGAATTTGGGGCGGGTATAGGAAAACTCGTACCCGACCCGCATCTAGCCAAAAACCCGAGAAAAAACCCGTGCTCGATTTTTAAGTTTAAGGATGAGTCGTTTGATAAACGAATCAAACTCGAGCTCAAATTATTAAAATTTGTAAGTCGCAAATCGACTGACTTCAAATTTATATATACATGAAAGTTAAAATCAAAATCAACTAAAAAATAAATAATTAAGTTCAAATTAATTTGTTTTGCCCCCACTTCACAAATTTCCTGATCGGCCCGTGTCTATATTACAAGTTTTAATCGAGATATGATCCCAACTTGGTCTTTTTATGTAACCACTTGAGTACTGTGATTGTTGAGTCACAACAGGCCAAAACAGTGCAGTGTAGTGCAGCCCAACACACAACCCATATCAGAATTGCCTCAACTGGTGTGATTGATAGAGATGGTGAAGAAAGCTGAAAAAGATGTTGTTGATGATGATGATCAACCAGTCCAAGAAAACACAAGCACTATAGAGATGAGCAGAGAAGCACAGAACTCGGAGATGGAGCTGAGTGTGGACCAAGTGTTGGAAAGGTACGTTGGTTCCTTGGGGCGGTCGCAGGTGCTGCAGGTGGTGTTGGTATCGATCTCGTGGATGCTTGATGCTCAGAACACATTGGTGACCATCTTCACCGACAACCACACTGGTGAAACTTCCCATTGTGACCATAGCCTGGCTCCGGGAGCTTCCCGGGAGTGGGCAGGTGGGCGCAGAAGCTCCATTATTGCAGAGTGGGGGCTTGTATGTGACCGCAAGTTTCTTGCTGCACTTCCTGCTTCCCTCTTGTTTCTTGGCTCTCTTCTAGGTAACCTCCTCTCTCTAACTAACTACTTGCTAGCGATATGATTATGTTAGAGTCCACATCTCAAAGATGTGAATCTATTCACCATTTTTATATCATGATTTGGGCCCCTCTCTTCATAACATGTTTGCTTTTGTAAGTGTGTGTTAATGGCAAAAGGATGTTTGGAATTTATTTTTTTGTGCAAAATATATATATCTGTATTTTTAAATGATGAAAATACCCCTACAATCATGATTTTTTAAAAAAACTAATAATTAAATATTTTTTTATATTCTAATTAAAATGAGTATAATCAATTTTTTTTATAAAATTATTAATTATTAGTTGCAGAGGCAATATTGTCATTTTTAACATACATATATTTTGCATGAAAAAACAAAATTCATGTTATTTTTTGCTCTAGTAAAAGATGGCATAGTAGATGACACGCTTTTGCTATTTTCCTTATAGTCATAGAATTTGAGGATGTCAAATTTTGCTATCATAGGTGACTCAATTTAGTTTTTGTTCGTTTGTTTCGAATAGGATCTGCGGTTTTCGGCAAGCTGGCGGACGGGGTCCTGGGAAGGAAGAGAACTGCTGCAGTATCGTGCATTTTGTGCTCGGCCACGGCTTTTGCAACCTCCCTGTCCCCGAGCATTTGGGTATACTCCTTTATGCGATTTGCTAATGGCTTTGCACGTTCAGGGATTGGCATTTGCAGCCTGGTGTTGTTGACAGAAGCCGTTGGGCGCAAGTGGCGAGGCCAGGTCGGGCAATACTGCTTCCTCTTCTACACACTCGGCTTCCTCTCCCTCCCTCTCCTCGCCTACCCGACGAGAACTAACTGGAGGTCTCTCTACAGGATCACTTCCGCCCTCCCCCTCGCCTACACCTTGTTGATGCTCCCTTTTGTCTCCGAGTCGCCTCGTTGGCTCCTCAACCGAGGAAGGGACTCTGAAGCTATTGATGTCTTGAAGAGGTATTGTCAACAATCATAGGGTTTTTTTTCTATTCAAATTGATACAAATGATTAGTTTTCCATTTTCCTTATTTAGTATTCTAAAATACACTTAAGTTAACACAAATATCACTTACATACAACTAACTTCAAGACGTTTCATAAAATATTACTGAAGTTTGTTTTTTCTCATTTTGTACATTTTCAGTACAAAAAATACCAAAATGCTCCTCTATGACTTTCAAATTTTCAAACTCATGTCATTTTCTCCATTTAATCTCCCATTCAAAACCGGTGAGTTTGGCACATTTGGGGACTTTGAATGTTTTTCGGGTCTTTATAAGATATGTAGCTGACTTTCATATCTTTCTGAAATGCTAAGATTCACGAAATTTGGAGGTCCTTTAGTAAGTTAAAAGTGTGTTAGTATTTTATGTTTGATCATGAATATACTATTATTATATGTTGGCAGGTACGCCAGGCTCAACGGGAAGGCACTTCCTGGAAACATAACCCTCTCCAATCCCAGGAGAACGGAAGGAAGAGACAGTTCTAATGAGAAGCTGTGGAGCACGAAATGGGCGGCGAAGCGAATGGTGTTGGTGATGATGGCTGCTTTTGGGATCGGCTTCGTCTACTACGGAATACAGCTAAACGTGGAGAACCTCAGCTCCAACCTCTACATCACCGTCGCCCTGAACGCCGTCATGGAGATCCCCGCGGTCTTCGTCGGGAGCCTCCTGATGCGCGTCATGAACCGCCGAACGATCTTCTGCTTGTTCGCCGCCGCGGCCGGTGCAGCCTGCATCCTCTGCACCGCCTTAAGGGCAAAGAAATTAGGGTCGTGGTCGGGGTCGAGGTGGGGACAGGTGGGGGCCGAGGCGGGCGGGTTCATGGCCGCGTCCACAGCGTTTGACGTGCTGTTGATATATAGCGTGGAGCTGTTCCCGAGCAGCGTGAGGAATGTTGCGGTGTCGCATCTGAGGCAGGCGGTGATGCTGGGAGCTTCCCTGACGCCTCTGGTGGTGGCGCTCGGGA
The DNA here is from genome assembly GCA_036897365.1 of Geranium brycei. Taxonomy (NCBI): domain Eukaryota; kingdom Viridiplantae; phylum Streptophyta; class Magnoliopsida; order Geraniales; family Geraniaceae; genus Geranium; species Geranium brycei. The sequence goes on along the minus strand of JAYMTP010007115.1, from coordinate 2,445 downwards.
GGATCAGGCCGGGACTGTCGTTCGTCGTGCTTGGGGTGGTATCGGTGTTCAGCGGGGTTTTCACTATGTGGCTTCCGGAGACTAGGGAGGCTCCATTATACGAGACCCTGAAGCAGCAACGAGAAGAAGAGAAAGTTACCAAAACGGATGCTTCTGGCTTACCTGGTGCATAGCAGCAACTGTGAGCTATGCTATTCTCTTTTTATTTGCTCCTCAGCCACTAAAATGATTATATTAAATAAAGAAATAGACTCTCCAGACAAGAAAAGAAAACAGTACGATAAAGTAAAAAAGATTATATTACCAGATGCTAAAACATAGAACGGGAAGGCGGTATGGAGAGAAAATATTGTGCTCTTTTATTAGCAATACATTAGACGGGACCTATGTGAAAATGCTCTCAAAATTCATGGTTGACATAATTACTTGTACTCAACTTGAACTTTCTTAGTCATTCATATGCGTATAGTCATATCGAAAGGCTCGTCGTGAGAGCCACAAGAATAATCAGGCATATTACAATAAAAGCCGACTTAGGCAAGTTTTGCTGAAACTCAAGCAGGAAGAGAATGAGATTCATTGAGAATGGAAGAGAAAAGAGATGTGAAGGAGATGAAGATAGGAGGGAGGGTTATTTTTTTTTATCATATTACAACAAAATAGGGTTGCCCAAAAACAAACCGAGCCCACCAAACCAAACCGACCCAAAAAATAACCAAATCGAATTGATTTGATTTAAAATCGAACTAAATAAAATTTCATCAGTTTGGCTTTAGTTTATGAAATAGGGAAAAAGACACTAGTAAGGTTAAGTATTTGTCATTTCCATTTTAATACACATAACTATCATTTTATTTTGTGTGGTGTCCTAAGTATTTAAAATTTTCACTCCAATAAACTTCATCCAATTCTTTTAGATTTTTTATTAAAAAGACAAAATTGTCTTTCAATCCCAACCCTTATTTAATTTATTATTATTAATGATTAATAAAATTAATTAATTAATAATTATTATATAATTTAATTTAATATAGTATTAATTATATAATATATTATTATTATTAATTTAAAAATGTATTTTAAATTTTATGGTATAATACTTTTTTAATATATATTTTTAACTAAAAACTTTCATTAATAATAAAACATTAAATATGGGTTAGGGTTGAAGGGAGTTTTTGTTCTTTTAATAAAAATATAAAAGAATTGGATGGAAATTACTAGAGTTAAAAATTTATATACTTGGGACACTACAACACAAACTAAAATAATAATTAGGTGTACTAAAGTGAAAATGGTGGATACTCGGTGATGTGGGCCATTTGTACTCCTTTCCGGACCTAAATAACCCCCATCTTAGCGCGCTTTTCACCTCGTTTCGGTCATATTAGGGCCATTATTTTGATATTTTTTATTTTTTGGTGAAGTTTTGACCTCTGTAGGTATTGGAGCCTAATTGGAGCAGATTTGGAGCGAGTTCGGGACGATGCAAAAGATGGCTTGCAGCCCAAGCAACTGGAGAAGTCAATAAATGAAGAATGTCACGATCGTGACAACCAAGAAGTCGATTCCATGAGCAGTGTCACGATCTCCCACACGATCGTGACACATTGGCGTTGCAAAGGCAAAAAGGCGATGCCACGATGCTGTCACGATCGTGGCATGCTCGTGACAAGAAGACGACAGAGAAGATTGTCACGATCGCGGCACGGTGGCGAGACGATTCGGACTCGAGAAGAAAAGGGCGTCACGATCGGGACAACCCTTGTGACGATCGTGACATAGGCGCCATTCTGACGGTAATTAAAAAAGGGTTGTCACGATCGTGACAAGAGGTGTCAAAATCGTGACAAAGTCGCAGAACTGCTATTTAAAAGTGCGAAAACCCTAATTTCAGCAGCCACACACACCACAAGTCAGATTTGCTCCCAACTTTCGAGCTTCCAAGAGCCTAGAGGGAGAAAGAGCTCCAAAGCCCTCACTTGGAGGCCATTTTTGGTGCTCCAAGCCCAATCAGAAACCATATTGGTCAATTTGATTCAAAATTAAATTGAACCGACTCGAAACCGAACCATGAACAACTCTTCAACATGTTAACTCAATTTAATGTTAAAATAATTTAAACAAAATGTAGTCACACACTGTTTTATGTATACAAAAATGAAACACGTACAAATTAAAATGTCTCAAGAATATTTGAAAAAAAATGTTTGAAGAAAAAAAATTAATAGGTTATTAAAGTACGTATAAAATAGTCTAAAGACAGATAGTCATAATACTATATCATTATCATATGGAGTTAAAGCATTTTCAACTTGAATAATTTAAATTAAAAATGAATCGACCAGATTTTAAAACATAACTGAAACCATAATAATATATAATTTTAATTACACAAGTTATAATTTTTTGAGTTCAGTTTGATTTATACCATAACAATCACTT
>JAYMTP010007114.1:0-11353 GCA_036897365.1 Geranium brycei | reverse complement strand
GAGAACATTGAGAAAGTCCATATACATCAAAACAGTACATATGCATCAAAACATACTAAATTACATCAAAACAATCCATATGCATCAAAACATGCATCAAATTACATATAAATTTGTTTAAAAAAAATTAATACATACGGGTTCGGGTCGGGTATGGGTCGACCCGAGCCCAATCACTCATCCCTTCAACCCGACCCGACCCTAACCCGAAAACTTTCGGGTTTGATCCGTTACTAACGGGTCGGGTTCGCGGGTGCCCATTGGGTTTGGGCTCTTTTGCCATCCCTACTTGTTTATAACTGAATTTAACTATATTGGTTATTTAATATATTTATATAAAAAATAACTTTTAATTAATATTTATATCAACAAATAGAGTAGCCGAATCCGAAATTGACTAAACAATATCTGTATTGAATAAACATTTCAGTAATTGTAAGACGATTTTTATAAAACAACTGTTTCATTTAAAACTATATATAACTACTTCTGTAAAGAATTGCTTAAAAACTGCTTTATGATAAAAATATATATAATACTGTATTAGAAGTAAAATGTCTCGAGTAAAACTGAAATTTATAATAGAAGAAGCAATTTAACCATAAGTAGGGCTTGAAACCCACAAAAACGAGAGGCAGAACCTAAAATTGTGACTTACGACCATTGGGCTATATTGCATTTCATGTTAATTTTCAACTGTTCCATTAATGTTTTAAGCAAGTTAAGGATGGGCAGCTAATTCCCCTCCCCCTGTGGATCTGCCATTGATAATAACCAAACTCATACGAGGATATAATTGGCAATCCATACATGAGCCACTTACTCAAAAAGACTTGGTTTCCGAACATCCGACTTAAGAAGGTCTAGGTAGGGCACTTAAATTTGGAACATATGGAGTAAATCGTCTTCTGCATAAATAAATACTCTTCTGTTCAAAGTACTTCTAATTACTTAGACAACTGATTTTCAAGATCCCCCTTTCATGACAGAAAATCAAGTTATTGTTATGCATGTTATATTGACAAAAAATATAACAAGTAGATACCTCTCGCGGGTCCTCCTGTGATGGATCTCGGTATGCAAATATCTCCTTCTGACGAAAAGCAGCATTGTCGTCGAAGTTCAACTTAGCATCAGCAGCAACCAACTGATTATCAGAAGTCTCTGCCATAGGATTGATCTGCCAAAAGTTTGAAAAAAATGAATACCTAAAAATGATATCAATAGCATATGCAGAATGTAATAGTTTAAGCTAACCTCTAGTAAGGTGCAGTCACTTTCACAAAAAAGATTATATAATTTCTTCACTTGTTCCATAGCATCTTTTTTGTCAGTCCCCTTAGGAGCCAAACCATCTACAACTTTCGCAGCATCCTCATCAGTAATTCCTTGGAAGACATCAATAGCTACCTATGAAAGGCAAAAATAGTTTATCAGTTACCAATACAATAGCAGCCAAAGCTAAAAGCATCATAAAAAATACAGCTAACCTTTATAATCATGTCAGGATATTTCTCTGCAAGGTCTTCAATGCTAGTTCCTCCTTTACTACAAGCAATTATAAGCTGGAAAAAAACATGTGCAAATACGTTATATTTATATGAGAACAATGATATAAAAATAAAAATAGAGAACCCCGTTCAAATGCAAATACAAAGATTATGCATTCCAGTGGCAACATACTGGGCCAGCAGTATTGCGATCCAAAGTGATGGCAAAGTACATCTCATTGACTAGGGACATTTTTTCGCACAAGTAAACCTGTTTGAGGAAAAGAACCAAAATAAATATTAAAATATGTGTAATTTTTTCAAAGGAGAAGAGGTTCTGAAGCTAGGCATCAAACCATTTAACATGTAACAAAAACATATGCAATACAGAAGAAAGAGAAACCAGATAAGGACACTTTCATTCTATCGGTATGCTTTGTGAGATATTAATCATCACTAATCAAAAGTCTGCAAGCCACCCATGAAATTTCTTAAACAAAAACTGTCAAATTATATTTGAAAATTAGATGAAAGTCTCTAAAACAGTTTATGCTTTTACATGCGTTGACTAGAACTATCATATCTTAGCCCATGAAATAAAAGTCTATTATGAAAATACAAAAAATACTTCATTCTTCACCAATAAGTTTGTACCCGAACAATAAAGTCATGTGTGGTATGGTGGAATGGAATGCCTATTCCAGTATTTTCTTTCTTTTATAATGTTTGATGGAACCAGGAGCACATTCCCTTTCTTTAATAGTATATTTGGTAAGGGTGGGAATGACTAGAAAATTCACCCCTTTGGGAAGCTAATTCTAGCTTTTTCTCAGAAAATCATTCATCATAATCCAACTGAATGGTCATTCTAGCTTACAATATAACATTTATACAATTTTCTTAATTTCTAAATTTTTCGCCTGTCATATATAGGACAATATAATAACGAACATATTTAGAATACCTATTCACAATTGCAATGACTTAAATTAACTGTATGCAATAAAAAAATTCACGAATACTCTTCACTATTATTCACAAAATAGTAATATGTATATCTGATATTTTAAACCATTAAAACATTTGTAACATGGGTTAACTCGAGACAACGAACCTTGCACTAAACTATAAATGTAATTTATCAATAACAACTATTAGCTATGAAGGAAATCATACATATAAGATTGTCAACTAATAATTAATGTTGTGTTGTTCATGCTGGATAATATTTAAAACTAAATTAAATGTGCAGATAAAATATTTTTTCCTATAATTTAATTTCATTCTGATATTGTGCCACGCGTATCAAATGATCATTACATTTCATTCCAACTACATTGGATTGTGGTTATAATGATATTCTAAGATATTCCGTCAAGAGAAGCTATTTGCTAGGAATGACCATTACATTCCCTTCTTCTAACCAAACCTAACAGTAGACATTATGAATTAGTCCAGTTCACAGTACATAAAAAAAGAAGCCTCGAGAAACACCTCCATGGAAATATGGATATATTTGCAATATAAGCTCTAAAGGATAGTTATAGTAACAATTTCACAAATCCTATATATTGAAGAGGATCCAGAATCCCAATTACTGGTTTTCTAGTAACGTAGTGAATTCTCAATTCTCATTAGTGAAAAAAATCTCGGGCCATGCATCAACACCAATAAGCAAATCTATTCTACTAATCAAACTGAGGTCAAATATAAGTAATACATTAGATGAAGAACCAAAGCCCAACCTTGCTGACAACTTTGCCTTGGGGACCCGTTTGTTTGGTAACAAGTATCTGGCCAAGCATTTTTGCTGCAAGTATTGATATTATAAGATGAAAATAAAGTAAAATTCTCTAGTAAAATGATCAATTTTAAAATAGTATTTACAAACGCTTAGTACTGTAAATGAAGATACAATTGTTCCAAGATTTAAAGAATAAGCTCATTAATGCATATTCATACATTATTCACTTTTTTCCAATGGAAGGGAACTTGACACAATCTTATGATCTTTTAGCCTCCACGGAAATATAGAGAAGAGGCTAGCATACACAAAAATGATCAACTATCATGTAAAGGTAGATAACAGATTTCAGTACCAGCTAATTCTTCGACTTGTTCCTTCTTAACAATGTGAACTCCACCCTTAAGCCCACTTTTAAATGTTCCCAGTCCTCTCCCACCAGCTAGAATTTGGCTTTTGACCACCACCTGAACCAGAGCAGAAATGCAGTTAGAATTCCCAACTTGAATGACTTGATTTTGTTTGTGATAAATAATATGGGTCAAATTTTAGATATTAAACCATTAAATTTCCATATTGGTTACTGGGTAAGAAAATCATTCAGTATGGTAGCCCGTAAACAATTTGTTTTGTATAATTGAATACTTGACTCTTCTTTACAAGTTTTTTGAATAGGCCCAGAGAAACATTTAGCTTATACCAACGAGTTTGTCCCCTTCTTTATAAATTGTTTGAATAAATCTATAGGGACAATTGTTCAAGGGTGATATTAGGAAGTAGCAGATGGTCAGCTCCCACAATTACCTCACTCTGATTTGTAAATGCATCCTGAAGGGCCTTCCTCACTTCTTCGGTAGAAGAAACAGCCACTCCTTTTGGAACATTAATTCCATACTTACCCATCAATTCAGCCCCCTGATCCACAGACAAAACCACAAATCATTAGATCCAACTACCAAACCCAAACTAGTCAGTGATGCCACCATTAACATGAGAATAAAATCAGAACAAAAATGAGCACCACGCGAATAGTTCACATTCTATTCCACTCTATTAGGTGATTTTTTCCCTTTTATTATTGGCAAAGGAACAAGTAAATGCCGTCTTCTGTCTACAGTTTTCTCGGGAACCAAACAGAAAATGGCACATATGTTTGGTTCACTCTTCCTTTTGTTCTAACCAGCCAAACTGAGAAATATACAAACACAGAGCTGTAAGGAAAATGAAAGAAACGGGGTGAGGGAGGAGAAGGAAGGACCTGATACTCGTGGATGTTGAGGCGGCGAAGCTGCTGTTGCTGCCATTTTCCGGCGACGGAAAGGGAGCGGGAGGCGATTTGCTTGAGCAATCCTCTCACCATTCTCACACAACGGACACAGATCGAAGCGAAGAAACAAAAGAATCACAACGGCCTCAAACCCTAAAATATTTCTTTGTAATCAACCTGTTAGAGACAGATCGTCAAACCAAAATGCGAACCCCTCCCATTTTTCGTCTACCGAGTATTATATTCTTATTATTATTTTTTATTATTTATTATGAATTAATATTTTACACTTTTATTTCATTTCGTCTAGCGAGTATTATATTCGCCCTTAAATAACTTTTATTGCGTATTACTTAATTTTGTTGCAAAAGACGAAAATACCCTCCAACGTTTCTCAAATTCTTTTAAAGATAATCTCACGAAACTACAGGTAACCTGACAACTTTTTCAACTAACTACAACTATTGTTTTTTTTTCTCTAAGAGGTATACTGAGTTTTGTTTTTCTCGATCAACTACCATGCATTAAATGTTAGATTATAGCCCATTAGAATTATGCATTAGGGTTTCCTTATTTTACAGTGTATTAGAGTTTCCCAGTTTGTTTATACCCTATATAAAGGATTCTCTCCTATTATAGTAAACAACAATAATAATATTAAAGTTTACAAAGTTAACATGGTATCAGAGTGGTTAATTTTTTTTAGATTTTGGTTCGTTTAACGTTCGAGAGAGTATTGATTTTCCCACTCGTTAATTATGTTTTAGCGGGTGGGTGAGACATTATAAATTCAACATCTGTCATCCAATGCTGGTTATCTGTCATCCACGCATTCGCCATCATCAGTCATCTGCATTCATCATCCACGCATCTGTCATCCAGCGTCATAGAAAATTCAAGGTTCAAAGATTACGAAAGGCCAAATAGTTCAGTGATTTTCCTTTAAATCACCCGATTGGATCAAAAGATTTAGTGATTATCCTTAAAATCGCTCGTTTGCTTAAAGAAGCAATAGCCAAAGTGTTCAAAGTTATCAAAGGTTATCTTAACTCGTATTCATCCATTAGTTCTGGCCTAAGCGCTCCTACTCAAAGTGTTCAAAGCTATACCGTAATTCAGAAACAGACACTTGTACATCACCGTAATTCGGAAAGTTATTTTGTAATTCTTAAATCTCCATGTGAACATCCCCGTAATCCGGAAAAGCTATCAAATATTATTCAAAGGTTATCAAAGTTCGTGTGCATCCACCAGTCATGGCCAATGTGCCCTCACTCAAGGGTTATCAAAGTTCGTATGCATCCACCAGTCCTGGCCAATGCGCCCCCACTCAAAGGTTATCAAAGTGTTCAAAGCAATCAAAGATATCAAAGGTCAAAGGTCATCAAAGTGTTCAAGTTCAAACTCAATTCATCAATTCGGTTTACACCATAATGAGTTTGAGGGGAGCGGTTAGATTATAGGTCCATTAGGGTTTCCTTATTCTATAGTGTTTTAGGGTTTGTTATTTAGTTTGGTTTATACCCTATATAAAGGGTTCTCCCCTATTGTATTAAACAACAATAATATCAAAGTTATCAAGTTATCATTAAGTTTTCAGTTAATTTTAAACATGAAATGACTAAAATATCTTTAATGAACATTTAAATTTTCAAATTGTGCCTTTTGACCTCCCCCGTGTGAAAACTTGCAACATTTTTCTCCCTACTTTCTCACACTTTCCCTCATTTTCCCTCAAATTTTCTCCGCAACAAGCAAGCAACCCAAATGTTCTCTCCTTTTCCTAAAAAAACAATTGCAGCTTCTTCTTCGAAGAGTATTTTGCCCTTAACTACATGTACATATTGTTATTTAACGGAGGGTAAAAAGGTATTTCATATATTGTTAAATAGTTCTCCAATTTTAAAATTATACAGAGTATTTGAACTTCTTGCACACTAATTCTGTTAAATTTAACGAAGGATAACTTAAGTATAGTAAAAAAAGTTGAGATATCTGTAAAAAAAAATTAAATTAGAGTAGTGAATTTGAATACGTATATAGTTAAGCAAGTATGCATTAAAGTGAGAACCAAGAGTTGCGTAAGAACCCGTGAGAACCACTCAAATGTAACAAGTGGGCGTGTATTTTTCTATAATCTAGAGGGAAAAGTGTTACCCGTCGGAGGGAGGGATGTTGCAAGGGATTGGAAGAAGAAAAAAAATTATTTTTTGTCTGCATAGTAATGGAAACACGGTTATAGATTTACATGACATAATAATGAGAATACATGGCTTAATAATGAAAATACATGACATAATAATAAAATTACGGTTCTCACAGATTCGCACCAGATCATGATCCTAGTTAAGTATATTTATATCTAATTCTCTATACTAATTAAACCTTGAACATTTAGTGAATGAAGCCTATCATGTTATTTAATGATATTAAACCACTTTTCAGAACAAACTTATGCGTTCACGACGTTAAAATGAAACCAATCTCTGTATTCTTGAGATTTACACTCACTAAAACATATAGCTGAAATCCGGCAAACTACAAGGAATTGTCCGAAAATAAATCTGACGTTTGACGATGGGATTTTACCATTAACATTTGTAAATGATTGATGGTTTGGTTAGAAAGCTCCAAAAATTACATCGGATGTCTTCATACATTATTTTGAAGGAAGAAAAATACAAATGGTGGTGCAGAAACAAGATTACCCAATTAATTAATTCGTTTTAATTAAGAGTATGTGCATGCATGTACAATTAGCATAACAAGTATGGAATTAAGGAGAATCACTTGATAATTAATCCTTGTAGCATTACAATTACAAAAAAAACACCTTCCAAAATTCTCCACCGGTGAGATGGACCCACGTGTCTGCGTGCATCACATGTGTAACAATCCAGTGAGCTGAGTAGGGTTGACGATTCCCTCCAGCTGGGCCCCACCCAGGCTCAGCAAACTCGCCACCTCCACGTACCTCCCCATCCCCTCGGCGGCTCGACCTTCCGGCTCGGCCCGATCCGGATCCCACGGCTTGCCGAAGAGCGTGCCGCGGGAGAGGAACTCGTGCGCCAGATACCCGGCCAAGATCCGGTTCGGCGGCTCGGGTTCGGCTTGAGCCGGTTTGAGATCGTCACAGCCTCCTTCTCTGTCCTTGCGCTTATTTCCACGACGAGGGAGCTGCATAGTTTTCGTGCTCATCGCTGCATCCCACGTCACCACCACCCAATATATATTAATTAATAATAAATACAAAAATTAAACAGAGGGGTAAAATGGTAAATATGAAAGCGGTGGCCGGCGATTTAAGCGGCTCCACCGCCTCGGGAGAGAGGAAATGAAATCAGAGAGAAGATTGGTGAGCGTGAGGGCAACAAAATGAGGCTGTCTGTGGACATATATAGAACAAGAGTTGGGTAAATGGCCCTCTGTTTTCAACCAAATCACGAGAATACCAAAGGAGGGTAAATGACAATCATACCCTTCCCTCCTAACCCACGATTTTCTATCCCTTTATACCTTTTTAAGGTTTGACGAATCCGCAAGTTATCAATATGTGGGGGAGAAGTTAAATAAATGGATAAGGATTCTTATTTGGGCAAATGGATGGTAATCATGTGCTTAGCCATCCACCTTTATAATGTGCACTTTTTTTAAAAGATTTTCATGTTCACTAATTCATCACATTTGATGTTTGAATATGGATTTAAAATTTTCAGAGGGGAAAACATTTTCTTTTAAATGAGTCAAAATTTTAAAAAGATTTTCGATCTCTATTATTTAAATATTTAATTAACAAAAAATTATAATGTAGCACAAGTCGAATACGATTTGGATATTGAATTCATTTAATAAACGAGCTAGACTTGTTCAAACTCGATAGACTAATGAGCTGTCTTGCCTAAGATTTAATTTACTTGATATATGTGTACATGATTTTTAACTTTTAATTATTATTTACGATAAACATTAGACTAGTTGAACAATCGAGGCAAAGTCGAGTTTTAATATATATGAAACTGAGTCAAACAAATTTTCGAGTCGAGTCGTATTCGAGTTTGATTTTTTATCAAGTTGAGGTTAATAAATTTAGACTAAATTTGATTTTTTTCACACCCGTAATTTAAAAAATAATAGTAATCACTAATATTGGTCTAAAATAAAATAAACAATAAATCTCATAAATTCAAAATGACAAAAATGTGTTTTATGCAAAAATAAGTATAATAATGATTGAATTAGTGGAGGTAAATTATGATTTCTTACAAAAATCTATAATTAAATAAAATTCATGAAAATAACTATTTTATGAGAAAAATTATACGGTAAGAAATAATAGCAAGAATTGAACACATAACCTCAATAATAAGAGGGTGAAACTGCAAATTTACCACTGAACTAAAAAAAACTTTTTAAAAAATAATTATACGCATCGTTTATATATATTATAATTCAAGGACGGACATGAGAAAATTTTTGAACAAAATTTCACATTATCAATTCTCAAATTCCTAGGCTAGGGGGGGTGACCGCCCCTCCAACCCCCCTCTAGATCCACCCTTGATTGTCGATAATAACATAAATGAGGAACTTATTAGTTGATGTGGGAGTGTTATGATGTGTCAGATCATCCAATAACTCGAACGAAAATTTATAAAGGTAAACGCGTTGGCAAACGATTGCTCCCCAATGTTAATGCAACAACTTCTCTTCAATGTGCACACTTACACTAACAAATTTTAAGAATATAGGTGGATCAGGATGAGCCTTGAACAACTAGAGTTCTATGGGGAGCTTTGGTTGTTTAGTGAACCCACACTTGTGTAAAGATATGAATACGCTCAAAGAATTACGCGTCTCTAACCTCTAAAGTAGGTCATCATGTAGAGATATGAATATATAAACATCAGTATTTTGAACATATCCAATGAAAACACAAACATAGTTTTTAGGTTTGATATTGGTTTTCTTGGGGTCAGGTTGACCCACTTTAGCCGAACACCTCCACACTCTTAAGAAACTTAAGTTAAGAGCATAATGTTTGGGAGATCCGGGCCTTACCTAGGAGGAGCATCCAAGGAAAGCTCACATACACATTAGAGCACACATTTGACCCAAAATACTAGTCTATCAAGTTCGGATCCAATGTGCATATAAACTATTTCTTAACCCAGTAATTTTCTGATGTGTGACTTTGAATTCACGCGTGAATATAATACATAACTCTTCCAAATTTCCATAAGAGCTGACAAGTTAGCATTAATGTATAGTATGCATATAGTTTCTGGTAGATTTTGTGATGGTGTGATTCTGATAGCTGGACGTCTAAATCGAGAGTGCTTAGTTATTAATATTATTACCTAATGCACACATATCAAAATGCGTCCAATGGAACGTATGAATCAAGATTAAAGTATTAATTGATCTTTACTTTTATTGTTGTAGGATTTGTGTAGAAAAGTCGAATCTATAGTCAGCTTCTTAAAATCGCATGTTCTTCTCTTCGAAATTCACTGAAAATTGCTTGATGGGTAATTACCAATGATAGAGTAGATTATTTGTGTCATGGAGCATGTATATGGTGTTAATATGTTTCACTGTTGGTACAAGAAATTATATTTGTGCATATTCTTTTTGTTTTTGTATGTGTTAGATAAGTTGTTATTTTATAAACGCAAATTCATAAATAAAAGTATACATTAATCATGCGATATAAAAAAAATTGAACCAAACAAACCGATGGAATAAAATATTTTTATTTATTCAACACCTCAACAAAAATACAAATAACTATCACTTGACCTGTGATTCAGTATTAGACAAATGAAGGAGAAAAAAATTATCTCCGCGGCACAGGACGATCGTAGGCGAACTTTGAATCGCGATATAGAGACAATATTTTCTTAATTTTCCAATTAAAAGATTTTTCCTTTTAATGACATTTGACCACGTTTTTATTTTCGAAAAATTATTCAGAAAACTTTGTTGAGTCTTATAGGTCGCCACAAAAATGTGGCGAAAGCTTCCGGCCCACCAATTGTCTGCAGCATTCGTGTCACGCACGATGTGCGGGCGCACACAAGTTCAAGCCCGGAGCCTGCTCGTCGGCCCCAACGTGGGACTCTAAGAAACACTACAAGTGCAACAACTCAATTCTCAACAACACTATTTCAAGTGGTCATGTTTGAGGTTCAATTTCTCATTCACCTCTTGTCCGTTTAGAGCTCGTGATATACCGTTGGAAAGATTTTATATCCTGAATTATTTAAACGTGTTTCACATCATTCTAGGCCGAGTCTAAGCGTTTCAAAGTTGACCCATTCACTAGTTAATCCATATATCAACTTTGACCATATTATCAATTTTGTCCAATAGTATGTACTGGTTATTAGTTTACTGAATCATAATTTATTCCTGACAATAACAATGGCATGGGACTATTTCCGAAATTGAAAGCATCGGGCATGTTTAGAGGTCCTGCACTGCACATACTTAATTTAAATTGTATGCACATTAGTTAGTTTCTGGTCATGTGACCATCTCGTGGGTACTAATTTTTGTGAAAATGGCAAAATTGCCCCTGTCTTCTTCACCTCACTTTCCTCGTCCAGATCCTCCTCTTACCTGTCCTGTCTCTGGCTCTGTTCCACACCACTCACTCTGCAACTCAATTCCGCCATGTTAAACCCAAGATTCACTAACCCTTTTCTTTATTGAAAATGGCAAAGTTCACTATCAACTATTGCTTTTGCTATTTTATTTTATTAGAAAAAGAATGAAATTAAAGCAAACGGTTAGATTAGCTTAGATGGAATCATTTAGGGCCCGACCCTTCTTGCCGGAGAAGACGACGGC
>JAYMTP010007113.1:0-11356 GCA_036897365.1 Geranium brycei | reverse complement strand
CGGCCCCTGGCGGGCCGGCGGCTCAGCTGTCTGGTGCCAGGCCCGGCCCGTTTGCTGCTTTGCCTCAGGCGGGCGGTGTGGCAGCTCAGCCTCCCTCGCCTGGCGGGTTCATGAGTAATGGGCCGTCTGCTGCTTTCGGTGCACGTCCTTCTGGGCCACCCCAGAGTATGGGGCCGGTTCGAGCTCCACTCCAGGCTCCAAGCGTGCGGTCGAGCGCGGGGATGAGTCCTCCAATGGGTCCTCCTCTCAGGCAGTCCGCGCCACCATTTTCTTCGGGACATCAAGGCATGGCTCCACAATATCCTCCGGTGTCTCAAGGAGCTGCGCCACCATTTTCGGGACCTCAAGGCATGGCGCCACAATTTCCTCCGATGGTGTCTCAAGGAGCCGCGCCACAGTTTCCTCCATCTTCTCATGGGATGGCACCGCCGTTTTTGTCACCACCGCAAGGGTCACAGCCACCGGCAGGGTCACCTTATGGGACACAGTCATGGTCTATGCCACCGGGGCAGGTATGCTTGAACTTGCTCGGTTTGTCCTGTTTTAGTGATTTGCTGTTGAAGCTGTGTCATGCATGATCCACATCGTGTAATTCGTGTTGCCATTGAGTTTTTTTATATTAGCGACCTTGTTCTGTATTAAGTTGGGATTTTGTTTAGATTTTATTTTGTTGCCATTGAGTATTTTTTTTTATATTAGTGACCTTATTCTGTATTAAGCTGGGATTTTGTTTATAATTTTATTTTGTTGCCATTGAGTATTTTTTGTTAGATTAGTGACCTTATTCTGTATTAAGTTGGGATTTTGTTTATAATTTTTTTTGCTGTCATTGAATATTTTTTATTATACTCGTGCCTTTATTCTGTATCAAGTTGGGATTTTGTTTAGATTTTTTTGTTTGTTTGAGAGTTGCATTGTTGATTCTTGATTGAGTTTTCTGCCTCCCTTCCCTTTTGCCATTTATCTTTTTGGTGCAATACCGAGCTTTGCTTAAACAGAGGTGTTTGGCCTTTTACAAGGTCGAATTTAGATTAGAACATTACATCTTAGTCGATTGTGTATAACAACATATTGCACTAGAGCAACATTTTATAACAAATGAGAATGTATGAACCAGTACTAAAACCTTGTAAATTAGTTTATCTCTATTTTGGGGATAAGGAGTGATGGATTATCAAATAGTATTAAGTATTAACCTTGTTTAGTTAATGTGATGTTATGCCTGTTTTCGAAACCTGGTATTAGTCATGTATATCTTCTCACCCCTTGTAAATATCTGGCTCTTGATTTTTATTTTATTTTAGATGGGTCCGCCTCCGATTCCTGGTTCCGCACAACCACCTAGAATGTTTGGGATGCCGCCTCCACCACTACCTAATCAATCTATGACTTCTATATCACCTGCTATGGGTCAATCTGGAGCTCCTGTTGCTGGGCCATCAAAGATCGATCCTAATCAAATCCCGCGGCCTATCCCAAGTGCTTCAGTGACTCTGCATGAAACCCGCCAAAACAATCAGGCCAACCCTCCCCCGGTATTATACATCATCAAGATTTTTTAAAGAAGAAACTACTTGAATTGATATTGACTAAAATATGTTGCTTACTAGCTTCTTCACTTTCTGCTTGTGATTTTCAATGCAAATTATTGTTTTTTTGCTGATTACTTACATTTCTTTTACAGCCTGCTACAAGTGACTACATTGTCAGAGACACGGGGAACTGCAGTCCACGTTACATGAGGTGCACCATCAATCAGGTCTCGGCCAAGTAATTGACATGCTATAGAATTGAGAGTTGTTTTTGGCATATATTATTTTTCCTAGCTTTTACATATCTCTATCACAAAGGAAGATAGAATCTAATGTTATTGATATGTTTTTCTGAAATAACAGATTCCATGCACTGTTGACCTTTTGACAACGTCGGGGATGCAATTGGCTTTGCTGGTGCAACCACTGGCTCTTCCTCATCCATCGGAGGAGCCTATTCAAGTAATGCATGATTTTTTGTTAAATTGTTTTACTTGCATGCCTCTGTGAATGTTTTATGTATGTAACTATAAATATGTGCCAACATCCATGCACACATGTGCATCACTGGGTAACTTACATCTACATGTTCTTTGTACATATTTCTTGAGCATGGTTCATCTATATAGCTAATGACGTGCAACAAATTGTTTGATCTCAATTCTCAAATTACAAAGAATTGTTATTGATTGTGATAGGTTGTGGATTTTGGGGAAAGTGGTCCTGTTCGCTGTTCTCGCTGCAAAGGCTACATAAATCCTTTTATGAAGTTCATTGATCAGGGAAGGCGGTTCATTTGCAACTTGTGTGGTTAGTATAAATCACTGTTACAATCTGTGTTGTCTTATTATTTTTGTAATTTTTTTTTGCAATGTGAGGATCACAGATGATACATCTAAATGTTATGTTCTCCATTTGACATTCCAGTTATTATTTTGTTCTGTTCTATACCCTGAAAGTTTATTGTATAATAAGCAAGGTAGCTAATCTACAACTTGTAATTTCTTCGGCAGGATTTACCGATGAAACTCCCCGTGACTACCACTGCAATCTTGGCCCAGATGGTAGACGTAGGGATGCTGATGAAAGGCCCGAGCTGTGTAGAGGAACAGTTGAATTTGTTGCTACAAAGGAGTACATGGTTGGTTTTAAAATAGTTGATGGTCTTGTACATCACTAATACTATTAGCAAAATTTATGCATTTAAGTCCCCCACTATTTTTTTTAGTTTTATATATTTCAACTCTTTCTATCTATTTTGTTCTAGGTGCGTGATCCCATGCCGGCAGTGTTTTTCTTTCTCATTGATGTATCTATGAATGCGATACAAACTGGTACTACTGCTGCAGCATGCAGTGCAATCAGTCAAGTTATTGCCGATCTTCCTGTGAGTTCTATTCTTAATTGCTGAACACATTAGCTTTTAAGTTTTATTATCATTGCCGTTGTTGTTTTATACAGCTGATGAATCTTTGTCGTCATTTCCCTGTGGTTTACTGTTTTTAACACTTTTCTATGTAAACGTAAGAGTGTGAGGAGCAACCTCAGTTTGCTATGCAAGCTAATTCCATCAAATGTTGAAGTGGAATTTTTTATAGTCAATCACATGCAGTAAACTGTAAACTTACTTATAGACTTTCATTTAAGTAAAGTAGTAAACGCGACGTTATAGTAATGCAGAAATACCTTAACATTTGAAGTGTGTATGGGAATAACACAAAGTATCCTGACATTTGAATTTATTCCAGAATCTAACTTATCTTACTATCTGCCAGTGATTGTGCAGTATCTTCCTTTTGCTATATGAGCTGATAGAAAAAGTGGAGCAGGAAAATTCATTTTCAATGCTCAATGACTCATATTCAATTGCATTTTTCTGGTCTACCATTACCATTTTTTTTTCTTTATATGTCAGGGCTAGAATTGAAAACCTCCCATTATTTTGTCCTTATTGGCTTGTTTTAATGATAGGATCTGCCCTTGTTCAATTGCGTACGATGATGACATTTTAGATTTATGTATTAATGATCTCATTTGTTGCAGGAGGGTCCCCGGACATTTGTAGGAATCGCAACATTTGACTCAACAATCCATTTTTACAATTTGAAACGTGCGTTACAGCAGGTAGATATATAATTGCAATGGTTTTCCTCTTCTATAAATTTTTAGTTTGAGGTGATGCTGTTTCGTATGAGCGCATTTTTATGCAAATTCATCCTTTTGTCAATAAATGACTTGGTTGTTGAGGACCAACTCAACTAAAAGCATAAGCTCATAGTTTAGGTCCTACTGGTCATTTTATATTCTAACATGCTCCCTCATGTTCAAGCGTATGTTATCTTTGTACGAGGCCTATACATGAGCTGTCGCAGTTCATTATAATTGCATGTCGACCTCATACACAGTGTGGTGGTTAGGATTCAAACTTGTGACCAACAATTAAATGCTATGGCTGATATTTGAAGGCCCACTTATTGTTTTATATTTTAACAGTTATACTACTATAATTTTTTGGGTAGCAATTAATTCTTCAGTCAAGCTATGAGAATAATTATTTAATCTGATATTGAAGCTCAACTCTGTTTGCAGCCGTTGATGCTCATTGTTCCTGATGTGCAAGATGTTTACACTCCTCTGCAAACTGATGTTATTGTTCAGCTTTCTGAGGTCAGTTCTAGGTTATTAATAGCGTGATTGAGATATAAACAAAAATCTGATAAATGGTCATGTAGAATATCTTTCTAGCTATCTTATTATCATCTGACAAATGCTTTGCCTGTTTGTGCGATATAGTGCCGTCAACATCTGGAGCTTTTGCTCGAGAGCATACCGACCATGTTCCAGAGTACCAGAACTGCTGAATCAGCATTTGGTGCTGCGATCATGGTATGCCTTTTTTATATGACTTGTATCATGTATGTGAGATATCTGATATATACTTCACTAGTTTGAAGGATAAGTTCAATGTGTTGTGAATTGTAATTATTTTTTTATCGAGCCATAAATTATCAATGAATCAGATTGAGACGGGTTATTTTTTTGTCCAAGGAGTTTTAGATGCTGTCAAAACTTTTAATTGACCGATTATATTTCACCTTTTAAGGATAGAAAATAATGTGATACACCGAGAAAGAAACAAATAGTAACATACACACACATATACATATACACATGCTTACATACTTATTTGTTAATGTTTAATCTTTTAATTCCAGGCTTCTTTCTTGGCAATGAAGAATACCGGAGGGAAACTGATGGTATTTCAGTCAGGCAAGTTCATTAACTTAATGTGAATTTTGGGGTATTTAAAAAAATGATATAATGTTATTTCGTGGCTGCATGTTAACTGGAATAAATCGTGTTGAATACTTGGTTTTGCCTTTGCAAAATTATTAATTTCTGCTATATTTCTTCTACTGTGCTTATACAGTTCTGCCATCAGTTGGCGTTGGGGCTCTTTCTGCAAGAGAAGCTGAAGGAAGGTCTAACATATCCGCCGGTGAGAAGGTATCTATTTGCTTCCTTCTTTTGTGTACTTGGGATTTTATATGCCATTTCTCTTGCTTTCCTTGAATGGATTCTCATTTCGATCTGTCAAAGGTCAAAGCCCCACATTGCCGAAGCGAGAAAAATTACACGTAAAGATAAAAGATAAGCCCAACTAGTAATATTGACATTTTAAAGTGGGCCTTGCAACATGCTTTGTTTTTGTTCATTTTGTTGAATATTTGGTTATACGTTATTATGTTTGCTGTTTTTCATAGTTCCTTTTTTGTTTTTGATGGGAAATCAGGAGGCCCATAAATTACTCCAACCAGCTGACAAGACTTTGAAAACAATGGCAATTGAATTTGCAGAGTATCAGGTGAATTTCAAGCCACTACTAATTTTCTTGGTCAAATAGGCTAGTGAGCACATATATATAATTTTTATTTGTTGATATTCCAGGTCTGTGTTGATGTGTTCATAACTACCCAGACCTATCTAGACATTGCTTCCATCTCTGTCGTTCCAAGAACAACCGGAGGCCAGGTAAAAATTCGGCCCCTATACGTACCAAAATTATAAACAATTATATTTTTATTTTAAAATATATTGAAATAGAATAATATGAGTAAATAATGAAAATATTTAATGTAATATTATTATTTAAATAAGAACGTGATTCTTCTATTTTTGCTAGGTTTAATTTTTTTAAAGTTGATTTCACTCTTGCTATAGTAAACTAAACTAAAAAGTCAAAGAAAATGAGAGTCAACCCTAGTTTTATAAATATTTTGAATAGTAACATATTTTTCTAAATATTTTGAACAGTGACCTATTTTTCTAAATTACATTATTTTTGAAAAAATCCCTATTTTATGAGGTCTTTGCCACTTTGCACAACCTTTGGTTTTGTAAATAGTAGTATGTTATCATAACATAGATGGGCTAAAAATAACAGATGAAGCGTATCCGTGTGATTTGTTTAGCCATACTCATGGTAATCACATTGTGCCAAAAGGCTTGCACCCACGCAGACCTCTAAAAATTGCAGTTGCTCATAAACCATTTAAACTTTCTTCCGTGTGCAATCTTCTTACTCTTGTTAGAAATAGAGCCTCAAACGGTTAACACTTCCTTTCCAGATTTACTACTATTACCCCTTCTCGGCTCTTACCGACAGTGCGAAGCTTTACAATGATCTTAGATGGAATATAACAAGACCCCAAGGCTGTGAGGCCGTGTTGCGTGTGAGATGCAGCCAGGTAAAATTGTGAAGCATTGCAGTTTGTTTTATTTTCTTGCAAATTTTTGGAGGTTGTTCTGTAATTGTGTTTTCATTATTAACAGGGTATTCAAGTTCAAGAATATTACGGGAACTTTTGCAAACGCATCCCGACAGATGTTGACCTACCTGGGGTATGCATATGTTCCACAAATATGCTTAACTGATATATATTCTTCATTTTTTTTGAATTTGTGGTTTTCTTCTACGAGACTCGGTCGGACACCACTGAGCTATGGGTTGTTTTGTCCCTTGGAGATGATGGCCAGACTTGACTTATCTAGAATAGCTTTGGGGAGGGAGTTATGAGAGTTTGGTGAGCGATAAATGTCAAGAAGATAGTAGCACGTGTAAATTAATTGTTTAAAGGCTGAAATTACTTAGGGGCAGATATCGAAAGCAAATTAAAATGGAATGCAATAGAAGAGACAGATATTCCATTGAAAATCGATCCTTTTTGCAAGAGAAATTTGCCCTTTGTCACTAATACATCCTGTAACATAGATGCAAAGGATAAATTTAAACACTAAAAAAGCATCTTTAATATTTTTTTTGCAAAAAAATCATTTAATACTCTTACTTGACTTGCTATGAAGAAAAATCCGAAAAAATAAGATGAGTGATTGGGTGGGGAGAGTACTCTCTTTTCTGTTTCTACTTTCTATGCTTTCTGTTATCTTTCCCGTGCTAATTGGCTTCACTTTTGCAGATTGACTGTGACAAAACTATTATGGTTAACTTAAAACACGACGACAAGTTGCAGGATGGCTCAGAATGTGCTTTTCAGGTATCAACTTGTTTCTCTCATTCACTCTTGTATATTCAAATCGATTCTCTTGCAATTGATGCACTTTGTACTGTTCTTAAGGATTACTAATCTTGCACATTTAATCATGTTTTTTGTTTTCCAGTGCGCTCTTCTTTATACTACTGGGTATGGCCAAAGAAGAATTCGAGTTATTACTCTATCTTTGCCATGCACCAGTTTGCTAAGTAATCTGTTCCGTTCAGCTGACTTGGATACTCAATTTGCATGCTTCTTGAAGCAGGGTACATCCTTTATCGTCGACCCATCATTTCTGTTCCTTAGAGTTTTGTGGTTTCATGTTTCCTATTTATGAACAAAAGATAACTAAACACTGTTCTCAAAATTTTACAGCGGCAAATGAAATTCCTTCCAGCCCCCTCTTACAGGTCCGGGAACAAGTGACGAATCAGTGCATCAACGTTCTGTTTTCATATCGTAAATTTTGTGCAACAGTATCTTCATCTGGGCAGCTTATTCTACCGGAAGCGCTTAAGCTTCTGCCTCTGTACACCCTCGGTATGATCACTTATGCTTATAAAACGAAAAACCAACTGTGTGGAGTTCATTAAACATTTTTGTTTCCTTGTATGGATATGTTTACTGAACTTTCGATCGATAACCGAGTCAGAGTTTTATGTCAATATATCGGAGGAAGGGGTTTATTAGGTCAATCAAATCTTTGTATATAGCCTTTGCCATGACCGGTTTTCGATTCCTGGTAAATGTCGGAGTTTCTCGTGAAATTAGTTAATATTAGATTATAAAAGGCGAACTATAGTTCCAGTGGCAGTGGCTGTTTTTATTGTGTATCTCAATTATTGTCTCATAACACGTTTTGAGTGATTAATGTCTTTTTTTCCTTTTCTTTTCCAGCGTTAATTAAGAGTACAGGATTGAGAACTGATGGTAGAATAGACGACAGATCGTTCTGGATCAATAACGTTTTCTCTCTCTCTACTCATCTAGCAATTCCGCTAGTATACCCCAGAATGGTGTCGGTTCATGACCTTGATTCAAAGGTAGCAAATTGCTTTGTTTTGATTTTTCCATTTTGTGCTTTCTTATAAAGATGGGCATGAAGTACCGATTTCTTTTCTTCAAACTTGCAGGAGTCAGATGGATCTCTTCTTTCTCCGGCAATTCCTCTCTCTAGCGAACACGTGAGTGATGGAGGAATATATCTTCTCGAGAATGGTGAGGATGCTTTGATATATATTGGGAACTCGGTGGATCCGGAAGTCTTGCAACGATTGTTTGGCAGCTCCTCGGTGGATGAAATTCCTACTCCGGTAAATTGCTTAATCTCTTATAAAATACAAATAATACCCACAAAACATTTCGTATTGTTTTATCGGAAGGAAATGCACACATTGCTTAGGAGAGCAAATTTTAGAGAAAAGTTCCCGTTGTGTTATAAACCACACGTATGCTGCAAGAATGGGTGGTCGTTTTATTTCGGTTTTTATTATAGGGAAAATGGCAAAAACATGTTGTATCCTTTTACACTTTTGCAAGACGTGTTGTGTACTTCTTTAATAGCAAAAAAGTGTTGTGAACTTTGATTTATTGTGCAAAATGTGTATATTTGTACAAAAATGACGAAATTGCCCATGAAATTAAGAATTAAGATTTTTATAAAATAATTAACAACACCTCTTTACCATTAACAAAGTACACAGCACCATCTTGCAAAAATATGATGCAAAAATGTGATAGTATACACAGTTTTTTGCCATTTTCCCTTTATTTTATTTTATCCATTTACGGGGTCAGTGAGTTATGTTGATATAATGTTAAAAAGAATTTCACTTTATAAACCCGTCATTGCTGTTTCTGATAAAATTTGTGTGCTCAGTTCGTGTTGCAGCAATTTGACAATCCATTATCAAGGAAGCTAAACGATGTGGTCAATGAGATACGTCGTCAAAGATGTTCTTACCTGCGGTATGATTGCTTTTGCTTCTCTTCTTTCTCAATTTCAAAGCATCTATTAATCGTAAAAATGGCATATCAACATTCTTCTATTGTGATTTTTTTTCATCTCCACAGATTGCAATTGTGTAAAAAAGGAGACCAATCAGGTCAGTGCCTTTTTAGACTTGTCTATGTACTCATTATAGCTCTAATTTAGTCTTGAACTTCAGTTTTTTTTCTCTTCATTATAGTACCAAAATTCGGCTCCTTGTTTCAGTATAGTCCTCGATATCTAAAACGCTTTACTTTAGGACAAACTTTGTAACAAAAGTCAAGTTTTAGGACTAATCTTACATCTTCCTTAACCCAGAAACCGATCAATCCAGAACTGTGCTTAACTGTAGGACAAACTTGGGACAAAACTCAAGTTTTAGGACTAATCTGACGTTTTCCTTAACCCAAAAACCGATGAATCCAGAACTGTAGTTATCTTCATGACAAACTTGGAACAAAACTTAAGGACTAATCCGACGTTTTCCTTTACCCATAAACAGATAATCCAGAATTGTGCATAGCTTTAGGACAAACTTGGAACAAAACCTAGTTTAGTTCCTTAACCCATAAACCGATGAATCCAGAATTGTACTTAACTTCGGGGCAGACTTGGAACAAAACTTAGTTTAGGACTAAGCTGACATTTTTCTTAACCCAGAAACCGATGAATTCAGAACTGTGCTTAACTTTAGGACAAACTTGGAACAAAACTTAAGTTTAGGACTAATCTGACGCTTACCTTAACCCAGAAACCGATGAATCCAGAACTGTGCTTAACTTTAGGACAAGCTTGGAATAAAACTCAAGCTTTATGACTAATCTGACGTTTTCCTTAACCCATAAACCGATGAATACAGAGCTGTGCTTAAATTTAGGAAAAGCTCGGAACAAAACTTAAGTTTATTACTAATCTGACGTTTTCCTTAACCCAGAACCGACGAATCCATAGCTGTGCTTAACTTTAGGAAAAACTCAGAACAAAGCTTAAGTTTTTGACTAATCTAACGTTTTCCTTAACCCAGAAACAGATGAATCCAGAACTGTATTGTCATTAAGTTCTTGTGATCATACTCATCGTATTTCCTGTTAATTCTGATTGCAGGAATGTTGTTCTTGTCGTATATGGTCGAAGACAGAAGCCCGGGAGGCCCTTCGTATGTTGAGTTCCTGGTGCATATCCATCGTCAAATCCAGATCAAAATGTCTTGATGATCTCTGTTTATGTTTCTCCTTCACTTTTGAGGTTTATGAGTTTGAAGAAAAGTTTATGTGACAAAATCAAATTTCATGATAGAAATGTGGCACCCATTATTGGTAGTGAAGAAAACAAGCTGACCTGAATTTTGACTTTAGAGAGAGAGGTGTTTGATACTTACTGTAGTTTTCTTTATATTTTGTTCATCAGAATGGTAATGAACACAAACCTTACATCTATTTATATTGTCTTGTCAATATGGGAATGTGGGAACATGCACACAACAAATTATTTAATAATGTCAAGTCGATTGTTAAATGAGTCACTCGAGTTTGCTCCGTCAATTATTTTCAAGGCTGAATTCGTTTGACAAATGAGTTGTGCTTGAACTTAATTAATTAAGGATTGTGAGCCGATTCGTTTAGTATTTAATTAATTATTATATACGCTTGAGTGAATCTTAAAAATACGTTTCTATAAATATGTAATATCATGCGCTTTGAGTCAAATTTTGCAATATTTGAGCTAAATTGAGCTTAATTGTTTAAGTTTGAGTAATTTTTTCGCAGATCACGTATACGGGAATGTAATAAGATGAATTGATATTAATTTTGTGAAGGGTCAGCTCGAGCTTGAACGAGCTAAACCCCAAAAGAAATAACTAAATTGAAATTCAACTCGGTTCAATTCTCGCTATATACATATATCAAGTTAAAAATTATATTAAATTATTTTTATAATTATTTAAATACGAAGCGAGTCAACGAGCCTACTCATGAGTTTATTGACCTTTAATAAATTTAGTCCGTATCCGACTCATTCTCTAAAGTTTAAACAAGTCCGACCTTATATTGAATTTAACTTCAACTCAGTCACTTCCTCTCTTTTTTTCAAAAACATATAATTTCCCAAAATACCCCTGTTTTGGTCGCGTAATTTCCGAAAACACATTATTATATTCGAAAAATAAGAAGAAAAACCTAATTTGGCAGTGAAACCAAACCATTGGTTGATTTGATTGGTAATCAAAGTGTAAAATGACCAAAATGCCCACGGACCCGTCTCCTTAAACCCTAGCAATCTCG
>JAYMTP010007112.1:0-11356 GCA_036897365.1 Geranium brycei | reverse complement strand
TCCAAACGTCACAGACATTGTGACAGACATTGTGCCAAATCGGAATTTCAGAGTTGATTTCCAAAAGAAATAGTGGGAGTATTGTGCATCTTGAAGAAGTTCAAGAAGATACAATACAACCTGAAAGAGTTCAGGCGCCCCACTGAGACACTGTAGAAGCAATGGAACCTAAGCTGAATAAAGGTATAATTCCAGTTCTTGAAGAAATTCGGCAAGGACTAAGGAGGTCTGATAGAGCGCGTCAAGTACCTATCAGATAAAGTATCTGAAAGTAATGACGCAATAGTGTGGATCATGATGATCCGACAAACTATCAAGAGACCATGAACGATCCTGACTCTTGTGTATACAAGAAGCCTAGTGGGAGTGCAATTTTCTTCCTAGTATTATAATAGATGACATACTAATTGAAAACCATGTCCTAACCATGCAGAGTTTCAATGCATGGATAGGAAAATGTTTTCAATGAAAGACTTAGGTAATGTCGCATACATTATGGGCATCAGGATCTATAGGGATAGATCTAAAATATTGTTGGCCTAAAGTCAAAGCACTTATATAGACAATATATTGAAAAAGGGTCTTCAATGCACGATTCCAAGAAAAGATTCTTGTCTATGCGACATGGCATAAAGTTCAGCAAGACTCAGTGTCCCAACACACAAGATGAGCTGAACAAGATAACACGATCCCATATGTTTCGGACATTGAATCGATCATGTATACAATGTTGAGCACTAGACCTGGTGTTTCTTACGCATTATGATTATACCAGAGAATAACAGTCTAACCTCAGTGAAAGTCACTGGACAACAGTGAAGACCATCTCAAAATCTTGAGAAAGAACTAAGGATGAGTTTCCGCTGTATGGGGACTAGACGAAGAGCTTGTCGTAAAGGGGTTACGTCGATGCTAGTTTCTAGAGTTACGCTGATGATTAGAAATCACAATGGGGACACATGTTTGATTTGAAAAGTGATGCTTATAGCTAGAAAGAGTTCGAAGCAAGCAATTGTTGCTGGTTCTATAACGAAATATTGAGTATATAGCAGCATCGAATGCAACAAGAGAGACTGTAGGGATCTAGAAGTTTGCGGCTGGATTAGGCGTAATCTCAAAAGCGTTTAAACCAGTGAACTTATTGTGTGACAACATTGAAGCCATAGCACATGCTATAAGGCCGTGATCACATTAAAGATCCGAACGTATATTGAGATGTTACCGTCTCAATAGAGAGATGACGTGAAGATCTGCAAGATTGCTACTGATGATGATACAGCCGATCCTTTGACAAAGGCTATCTCACAGCCAAAAGCATGAAGGTCATGTTAGGTGAAGGGATTAAAATTGTAATGCGGATTGGAACTAAGGGAAAGTGGGAAACTAAAAGGAATGTACCCTAAATCAATCGCATTTACAGATAAATGTTACATCCTCTACTAGTAATAAATCGACACCTTATTATCATTGTGTTATGATAATAAATTAAGTATTGATTGCGTCTAAGGTCATCAAAGGGGAGTCTCTGATAGTAGAACCCTTAGATATAGTACAATGCACAATGCACTTTGCTAAGTACTTATACTTAACATGTCACTGGATAAAAGCTTAAATAAAGCGACTAGTATGAGGATGACTGATGATCACGCTCTATTGATCATAGGTAAAGGGTTACCAAGTCAGATCATAGATATCATTTAGTGAAATGATATTGGACGACCCAATCTGAGCAATGTGTTATAGATAGTCATGAGCATTCTCAGTTGTCGTAGTATCATCGAATCCTTATGAACTTTGGAGTCTTCGTCGATTCCTGTATGACAACTCTCATAGTTTGACATGCTCACCTACGTTTGTCTGTAACATGTTACAAAAGGGGTATGATTGGTTATGCGACGGGTTATATGAGGGATGCGAATGACGGTCAAGGGATTTATCCCTCACGAACTAGTGGGAACGATATTTGTTTAAGGCCTCTTGATGAGTATGACGGAGAGGGAATGGATGGTCATACTATCGATAAAGAGTTATCATTCTCTATCATCTCGAGATCAAGGAACATGATTGAATATAAAGGGGTGAAGTCTCTATGCTTTATGTTCGATCAAGATATCTAGTGACAAATGGATTATGATAGTTACAACAAAAGGTTAAGTCGAATCATCATTCATCATGATCATTGGAGAATCATAATGTCTTACTAGAGGTCACTTATGATGAATGGATGAAATAGGGATTTGGGGTCATTTTCAAATGACTCGTGAGCCTACAGGGTCACACACAAAGAGAAAGCCCAAAGCTAAGTGGGCTTATGAAGCCCGTTAGGAAGAATAAGTGAAAAACACGTTTTCCCAAGTTCTGCTGATCATTCAGATTACGGGCCTCATATCTCCCAAACCAGTGCTCTAAATCAAAAACTCTATTTCACCAAAGTTGAAGTTTTTTAACTGCTCTTTAATCTGGCGCAAGTTTCGGGACAATCGGACTTTAGAAGACAGAGATATGAGTCACGCAAGTTTGGTCGCCAGAGCTTGAAAAAAGCAGTTTCATTTCCTGTTTCGGTTCAGATTGTGAATCTGAAACCAATAAGGAAAGAGGCAAGTGGGAGCATGAATTTTGGGGAATATTTTGAATCCAGAATAAAATAGGATTTTATTAGGAATAAAATCTATAACCCAAAAGTCTATAAATATGTTGCATCGGTTTACTGGAAACCCTAATGCGATATTCGCAACATTAGCAACTCTACTAAAACTCCGGATCTAATTAATACTTAATTAGATCTGATTTGAGAGGATTAATTCTAGTAGATTGATCTTCGTCAAACTTCGATCAAGACTTGTTCGTGTGGATACCAGTAGAGAGCACATCCCGATGGAGACGCTAGAAGCGTACGCAGACTTTGATTTTTGTAGAGACAAGATACGTAGGCCACTCAAATAGATTTGAGTGCAAGTCCAGATTCACGAAGAACCTGTGCACTCTCAAAGGTTGTGTAAAGCCGGATCTACAAGAGGTAAATAAGAGTTTCTAACCCTTTCATCGATTAAGCTTAAACATGCAGTAGATCCTTGCTAGAAACGCGGTTAAATTTTTGTTATATTGATTCCGCTGCTATGTTTGAGATCTTGCGTTTCCAAACAGTCTGAGCTTATATTTTCTTGATTATGAATGTGCAGGCATTACTTAAAGCTTGTGCGGTTATTGTTATGGTTGTTGTTGTTGTTATTGTTTTAGGATTTGCAAAAATTATTACAGGTTCGAGAATCATATTTGTGTGCACTGATTTTTTTTCACTAACTGCCACTACCAGCTGCACACACAAATAGATGCGCGGGTCTTAAGAAGTGCCTCCGCACTCTTATTTGCGCCGACAATAAGTACAGACGGCGGTTTTATCCTATGCGCAGGTACAAACTTGAGGTTGCGCTCTCGACGGGTGCGCCGAACGAAGAGTGTACCTGAGCATTCTTAAAGATGTGCCGTCCGGAGAGTATGTCTGTGTATCGTTTAAACTGCGCCGTTGGCGAGTCTACCGACGCATGCCTTCTACCAGATGCGTAGGTGACATAAACACCATGCATCGTCTTGGCAGCGCGATTTGGCTTGCACACCACACGTCGTCGGTTTCTGTCGCCTGCTTTTTTTCCTTCTCTAACTGCGCTTGTGGTGCGCCGTCCTCAACTCTATATTCTTGTAGTGTATGTGTCAACAATGTTTAGTTAATGTCGTGTCATTTCCCTGTTTTTAATTGCTCTCCACAAAATTAAACATGAAATCTTCACAAACTATTAACACCCTACAGTTATAGAATACAAATTAACAACAAAACTAGAAACAATTGAAATAAATTGTGATAGGTTGGTTGAGTTTATGCACCATGCACAAAAATTGACATAAACTGCAACAATCTAAAAGTGGGATACACTTGAAATTAACTTTGAAAACCCATGCAATTAACCAACACACACACGCAAAAACAACTGAACTAAGGTAGCAATCTAAAAGTCTCTTGGATCAACAAAAACATTTCCAATCTGTGGTTCCTTGGCCATGAGGTCATCATCGTGGTCTTCCTGGTCCTGGTCTTTCACTTTCTTCAAGTACCATACATCATTTATGCGTGACATTGACGGTTCTCGCGGCACATGCTGCATGAGCGGATCCGATACCCCCAGCTCCGTCATTATCACCTTGCAATTGCTCCCCTTTATGCCCTCTGCCACTCTCGACGCAAAGTCCCACATCGCCCTCACCAGCTCCCCCACCCTCTCCCCCTCCCCGTGCATCCCGTACACGAACACGAATCCAAATGGCACCGACTCACACATAAATACCGGCAACTTCACCCGCGGGAAGAACTTGTCCATGGCGTGGCTCAGCGTCGAGTGAAGAAACTTGAGCGGCTGCCCTCTCCTTATCTGGAGCTTGTACGCCTCGCTCGTGTTCCACAGACTAAACATCACCCATGAAGTCGGATAATGATCATTATTCCCTTTCCATTCCTCGTTCTTGAAGTGAGAAACCCAAGAGCCGAGGCTGAGCCTCTCGTGCAAGATTGCGTCCATATCCGCGGGGTACATGTCTTTGCCTCTGAGCTTCTTCCTGTACAAGGCAATGGCGTCGTTAATGTGCAACTTTGCGGTTGTTATGTGTTGGGATGGGTTGTTTGTGAGAGGGTGCATGAGTATGACAAGTGAGCTGAGCTCCACATAGTTGCACTTTATGGTGAAGAGGTTAGTGGAGGCTTTGTTGCTTTCATCTGTTGCCACAGATATGTACTCTGCTCCGTTTCTCCCCATCCATTCTTCAACTGATTTCACAAGCTTCACTCCTATTCCCATTCTCCTTCATTATACAAAATGCATGCCATCAACAATTAATGCATCTTATATATTCATTATTACAATTTGTATGACGAGAATATGAATGATTTGTCAAAGCAATTTTATGGCTGAGAGTCTATTGCTTTCTTTTTCAGATAATGTCTTATTGCTTATCAAAAAAATATACATATACTTTGACATGCATATTAAATGATCAATTCAACTCCCAATCTGAAACTGTTTTCTTCAAAATATATTGTATATTGATGATATAATTCTTCATCAACTTATTTAATTGGAGGCAGCTAAAACTATAAAGCCCAATATTGAGATGTGATTTTGTAATAGATATATAGGTAGAGAAGGAAGAATAACCTATATATATAGGAAAAGAGATGAGAGAAGATGAGCACATACAGAAATACATAGATACCTATGTCTGGGAGAAACGCGAAGGCCTAATATGCATCCCATCTTCAAAAATGTTCCCCGAAAAGCAGTCCCCACAACTTTTATGCAACCCCTAACTACTCCGACAAGCTCCCTGCTTTCCCGCTGTTCCGCGACCTGTAGGCCAAATTAATGCATATGCATGCATGCTCAATATTTATTGCAAGTAATTACGTAGTGAAGATGGGATTGGATTGGATCCAAGCTAGAGAGAGAGACTCACCAGCATAACATGGAAAGGGTAAAACCTGATCCTGCACAAGGGGTCACCCATCATGCAAGTGAATATGGAAACCCCCATAAGCTTATTCGACCCTATCTCACATTTCTTCTCCAAATTCCCTACCTCCTCGTTATCTCTCCCTTCCACAAATTCTCTTATTGCTATCTTGCTCTTCATGCTGTCCACCATCTTTTTTCCTTAACCTTAGACCTAGCTACCTACCTATCACTACGGTTATTATACTATCAACATTTTATATAGTTCTTGGATATACTACAACTTAACCAATCATCTCTCTTTTATATACTAAGGAAATGATTCCTCTTTTTGCTGATTCTTCTTTTTACACTAATTGTTGTCTATTTAATTTTTATGCTTGAGCATAATTACTTTTTCTAATTTTGTTTGCTAGAGTGTCACGTTTAAAAAATATATGAATATCTTTACTAGATTACATAATAGTGTGGACTTTCACTTAACCGCTTGAATTTTCAAATGATTGAGTTATGATTTGGGGTTACTATTGCCATATATTATGAAGAACAAATCTATTTTTGCCACTTAATTAGCCAGAGAAAATAAATTATGTCACTTCATTCATCATAGTATTTTTGTTTTAGTTAGTTATGGTTGGACTAGTTTCATTTGTATTAGTTACATATATGTGTACTACGGTTTGAGATCAAAGCCTTACTTATTAATTAGAAGTACGACTGTAAGAGAGCTCGTGTCTTTATTATTTCATGAGTGTCTTAGGCATAATAATAATTAAAGGTTGTTGGGGCAAGAGGCTCAGTGTAGTAAATATGAGTGTACCTTGATTCTAATACTCACACCTAATAAAAATATATAAATAGACATGACAAAAAACTAGAACACTAATTTCATTAGTTCTTATATTTTATGCTAAAATTTAAACAAGGCATTTGTTCTTGCACCAGAATCTTGTCCATCTTATTAGTTTAAGTTAATAGTATGTGTCTTCTTCATTTTCCCCAATGCCATATGCAACAATTATTAGGAGACCCACTTCTTCATTTTGGGACAATAATTAGAATGCTATGTCGGATGCAGCAGAATAATGAAAAAGATAAATCATTAATCTCTGCATTGTTTTACATACAAAATTTTATGGGTTCTAACAAAACATGATGTGAAGGTGGTCATGTCTCGAGTCCTTCAAAATCTGAAACTATATATGTGGACAGTGTGGTACACAGAAAAGATGTCTTGTGTTTAATTGTAGCTCTTATTATGTTAGCTTACCGACACTCCTAATGGTTTTGCACCAACATTATATGTTTCATAAGCACCTTGTCTTCTCAACGTCTTATCATACGGCTTATCAACTCAATAACGACTTTCTTTATGTCAAACCATAATTATTGGTTTTTGGCAAATTAGTAATGAAGTATGATATATATGACTCAAAAGTATGTCTCAAAATAAAATTAATCCTCCACCAAAAGAATCTTAAAAAAAATTAAGTTGTAAAATATGTACAATATTTCCAAATGAACTTATTGCTCAGTTTTCAAAAGTGAAATCATGGATTTCACTTTGTCAGATCCTATATTTTGAAATTGTATGTAGACAAGTTACAATTAAGTGAAAAGCTACATTTTGTTGAATTATATTCCTTTTTATGCACAAGTATACTCCTATCTTTTTCAAATGCATGTCATCATGTTTATATCTCTCCTCCTTTATCCTCCATACAATTCATCCACAACCCTAGATTTTATTTTTCTCACCAAATAAACATGCAATCTCATCTCACCGCCATTTACTCGAAATCCAAACCAAAAGTCACAATTTTGTGGAATTCAAACAAACCCTAATCCTTAAATTCCGAAGAGCATCCATATTTAAATACCCAACATTTAACAATCCTTATATTTAAGTCAATTTGTGAACATTTTCAAAAATTATTCCATTTGTTGGCCTTAAAGTTGAAGAGGGAGAGAGATACACATGATGGCGGGCATTTATTTGAAAATTTATAGGTAATAAGAGGAATTATAATCATTTTACATCTAAAATAAAATTAAAACTCATGAAATTATGGATGGTGCAAAGTCATTTCATAACTTGGATGTATGGATGTGCAAAGTCCAAAAGAGTCAAATTTGAATGTAGTCATGTACAATTTATAATATAATAAATATAAAAGTTGCTAATAAGTATGATTAAAAATAATGTAAGTTTAAATTGTACATCCTCTTTCAATATTACTTTGTTCATAATTATTTATAAGATTAAATTGCAAAAATAAGGTGTGTAAAATATAATATAGAATATTGTTGATGAAGAATTTGGCGTGAATTTGCTAGATTATATTATTTAAAACCCATTAGGGTTAGCCCATTATGGTTCAATTGTGTATTAGTGTTTTATATTTATTGTGTATTAGGGTTTTCTTATTGTCTCTATCAATAGACACTGTTGTAACAAAACATTATCAACTCAACAATACTCTTCTTGTTTACATGGTATCGGAGGAAATTGATCCTTAAAAACATATTTCTCGTGTCTGCTCGTCAACTGCATTGTAGACTCCATCTCGTCAATCTCGCCAGAGTCCCCATCGACATTGTTGATCTCCCTATAATCGTTGGTTTTCTTTGCGTGGACTGGTTCATCTACAAATTATCACAGCTTATGTTGCAGAACCAACTCACTGTAGAGACTCGTCACCTTCGTTCCAAGAAACCGTTCACCGTTGAGTTTTCCGGCAAAGTTCCGAGCATCTGGACTCGTCACTGCCGGCGAGTCGACGTTCCCTCCACTCATAGAGGTCGGTCTGTGACGTCACTACTCGCGGGAATCGCTCTCTCCGGGAGATCTTCGAGACCCTATATTTGTTTCGACCTCTTCAAATTAGACAGCTTTAGGACAACTTTTGTGCTCATCGACAGCGTGTCTATACCTAGTCAGTCATTTACGAACGATATGTACCGGAAACGCTTGTTGGGACCACCGCCACGGGCCATGTGCGCCACATATAGCGGCACATGATGTTCATGCACAGGAGAATGCCGGATGAGCGGACGAAGGATGCGCGGACGGCGGATGCCCGCATAACGGGTGGTCAGATGCTCATATGTTGAATGGCGGATGAAGAAAGTGATTAAATTTCCTTTCCTAGTCGTCGATGATTTCTGAACGGTGGGGCAAGGCAATTCAATCGCTTCCGTCATCCGCCATCAGGCATCCGCGCATTCGCCGTTCGCGCATCTGCCATCCAGCATCCGCCATCACAACTGTCATCCAGCATCTGCTCGCTCGTGAACATCATCCGCCTCCGTCTCTGTGTTCTCCTTGTCTTACACCTCAACTTGTCTTTAGTTGTACTATTTTTGGATTGTGGTTTCTTGCCTATCTCTATTTCACTCCTCTACATCATGTGTCTTGAACATATGCCATGGTCCGCGTGTACATCCTCGTAATTTGAAAAGGGTATCATGCAATTCAGAACCCGGTACATGTACATCCCCATAATCCGGAAAGTTATCCCGTAATTCAGAAATCAGCAAGTGAACATCCCCGTGATCCGAATAGGTTATCCCGTAATTCGGAAACCGACATGTGAGGGGGAGTATAGAGATTAATGAAATCCTTTTAAAGACTCCAATTCTCAAAGAGATGAAGAAGACCGCATATATTATTTAGATCCAAACTCAATTCAATTTACACTGTATCGAATTTGAGGAGGCTGTTAGACAAATAAGTTAAGCCCATTAAAGTTTAGGTTAAGTAGTAAAAAATTTTATATTCTCTATAAATATAGAACATTATGTACTCCCACAATAGCAATTCAATAATAATCATTATCATGATCTCAGAACATAATCGTGTATTATGGTTTCTTACCAGTTTTATAAATGGAGGCTTTTGTATTCATGATAACTTATTAGTTCCACGTATAAGTTCAATAGGAGTTTGTTGATATGTAGATGTCACATAAAGCAAAACCATGGAGCTTAGTGCTAAATTGATAGAGCGTGAAAGTGAGTGATCATATGTCTCCTACGTGCCTAGCGAGAGGCTAGCAATGCGTTTTATTAAGCATCGAATAGGAGATATGTGAAGTGTGTACACATCAAAAGTTCTATTCATTGAGCAACATTTTTCTTCTACCTCTAATCACAAGATGCAAAACACTCAATTTTGCTATCGAAAACTTTTCATTTTCATATCCAATCTTCTTGGGACCATGATGAGATTGAGGTTTTGTCCTTATTTCTTTTTAAAATGGAATTTGACGATTCAAAGCATATTCGAAATTTGAATAATTGAGTAATGTTTCGAATTCATAAAATTTGAAGGTTAAAATAAAACTACATTTTCCATCAAATGAATTAGATTAATTGTATGTTTTTATATAAAACAATAGAAAAGAATGTGATATATTTCACGGAATCCATTTTTGTACCATCTCAAGTTATGTTTATCAATCCACATTATTGAGACCAATCGAATGTGAATTTGAATTATTTCTTTAATATGGTAAATTTTAACTGCCCATATACCCTTTTTTACTCGGTATCGCATCTGAGACTCGAATCTCTGACCTCATGTTAGGAGCGAGTAGCTGGACCATCAGGTCAGACTCAGTTAGTTACATAGTTTTTTCTTAATTATTTGATCCAACTATCTTAGGATTTTAACAGGTACCAATTTGCGATTTATAATGTTACTAACCAATAAATATGACGTCTCATTAAATAGATTGAAATGTGATTTTCAAGATAGAAATTCATCTTGTAAGAACATGTGAATGAACCAGAAGTTAATGGGCTATTTGATCGTAGGATGGGCCATAGCCCCAATCTCTGGGGTCTTGTTAGGATCCATAAGAATGGGCCTATGCCAGCCCAGAGACCACTGACCAGTCCCACCGGAGTTCCTACTATACTAATGAGGGCAAGTGACTGTGAACTTCTAATTTTTTTCAACTCGAATTCATTGATTTTTTACTCTTACACGCCACTGATGTCTTTTCATGAGACTTCAGAGTTAAGAGAGAAACCGATGAGCTTGGGCGTAAACATTTTTATTTTTGAGAAAAAAAGTAACTTTTGAGGCTTTTTTTTTTAATTTTAGAAACCGTACATATTTTCTTAAAAAAATAGTAGGGTCGCCAACCCTTTTTGCAATTTATGTTAACAGATATGAAATAAGTTTAAAATAAATAGGTGTATACAAAAGTGTTGGAATAAACTCAACTAACAAGTGGTAAGTATATACATTAATTATACATGACTAAACAGACAATAATATATTATGTAATATTTATAATTAATACTTAGTATGTATATCAGTATATAAGGTAACAAAGAAAATATGAAAGTAATATAAGACCAAGGAAATTATATTTGATTTCCTTCATGATTTGTAAAGCACAACATTTTCCCTCTAGTTGGAACATGAATAAGGTCTATCTTGTGAAGAGGAACATGTAAATGACAATCTCTCGGAGCCGAAAGTAAAAACAGCAACTCATCACATAGTCTTTACTCTTTACGATGCAAACTGCAACTACGTCAAATATGATTGACGTGTACAACGACAACTATTCATATGTTGTTGACAACGTACGTGAATATCAATTATTCAAACATAGAATGTCCTAACATGAAGAGAAGCTCAATAGATTTATAGAATTTATCACGTCTAAGGGTTCGTATATATTGTAAAGCCGAAACGTGTCGCGAGAACGACATGAATCAAGCACAAGTAATATAAGGAAAGTAATTAACCCCAGTCATTTTTTCTCGGGGATTAACAAAGGACGCAAGTCATGTGTTTCATATGATTAAGTCTATGTGAGTGTATGTTTATGATGTAAAAGAAA
>JAYMTP010007111.1:0-11356 GCA_036897365.1 Geranium brycei | reverse complement strand
TATATATATATATATATGTTCTTTGGCTTTCCTTTTTTATTTATTTATAGATTTTATTTTATTGAAAAACCTCCCCCCCAATGGGGTCTGAACCCTCGAACTCGACATTGCGAGTGTGAAGCTGAAAACCGATGGGGTGTCGATGGGGTGTCGGCTTCCATTGTTTTGCGTAGGTTGAGAATTTTTGTGAATGAGATAAAGAGTTATGGACATTGTTTTTTGTGACCCAATGAACTGGTATTAGTTTCAAAATTACGAGGAGGTAATCGTGGCATCGTTACAGGTTTTGGGAAATCAATAGCCCGAACCGCTATTTATGATTCACGGGTCCCGAAACTATCATCCATCGAGGAAGAAAGTTCGCGACTTCTATGAAGTCAACCTACAAGCTGTTGAGGTAATTCAATATTATGTTTCACCGTGGCCAACAATTGTTGGAATATAATATACTAATCGACAGTCTTTTGATTTAGGCTTCAGTACATCAATTTGTGAATATATCTTGTTCTTTTGTAGATAATTTAGAGTTCATTATATATAGACGAGCCAAATCTAGTAGTAGTAGCAGCTTGAGTCCATGATTATATGCTATTAATTAGTAGCTGTACAATACAGTACATGTCAATTAGGGATATGTATAGTAGTTAAAGAGAAGTGATTATTTCAATTGATGTGGGAAAATTGACACCAATCACTACTATATATTATATATTGATGTTGCAAACTAAAATCTATTTTAGGTCATTATATTGATAAAACAAAGAGGTCATTAATGAAATAAATTTAATCTATTATATTCTCACATTAATAACGTATGGTTTCAAATAAGAGGTTTAATCCTTTTCAATTAAGTGGCGGATATGAGTTTCTAGTTTTCACTGTAAGAATAATTTTGTGTCTGTGTGTGGTTGGCCTGTTGTGTATTTATTATATCTAGGGAAAATGGCAAAATTTGCCCTTATGAAAATATATTGTAACTATAATTCATATTAATAATCAAGTTTTGTATTTTAATTTTTAATGATTTATTTTCACATTAATAATCAAGTTTTGCACACAAAAATCACCCCTTTTTTCTCAATATTTTGGCTCATTCCCACATATTGCTTGGTCAAAGGATACCTGAGTCGAGCATTGAAAGTCAATAGTGTTAGCATACTGAGAATAGAATGAAAAATAGCAAATTCGGTGCTCCAAAGTCTTATGTAATCTTAAACATAATTTAAAAACATCCCAAATTTAATTGAAAATTACAAGAAAAAAACTAATATATGTATGTATAATTATTGTATTAAACAAAGGAGATCTGTAATGTAAAACTATTATACAATTTCCAATAGAGTAGCAACACAACACGTGTATGTATGTATGTATGTATACTTTCAAAATTCATGTATGTATGTATGGCCCAATATTTCTGGTTTTCCTTCAAATCTCAATGCTGTTTGATATACAGTAATATACTTAGTCTCGGGTGAGAAAAAAAGAAGCTCCTTTTAATTTCCTTACTTTTCTATTTACTCTCATTGTATATATTAATTGCATGTACTGAGCTCACTAATCAAGCGCAGTTTTGTTTCTCCTACCAGCGATCACAGTACCTGCACCCGAAACCGCCTGTAAATCCGATGATTTTATTTTCAGTTTAGATGCGTACCAGAGAGACGTACCGACGGCGTCAGCGGTGTCGAGCAGGTCCGAGGTGCTCGATGATTTCTTCACTCCCCCGGAGAATCCATTGCCAGGGAAGGACAAGGTGTTGTTATTATCGTTGTGTCCCGTAGCTGCTGCCTTGGGCCTGTGAGCCAAGGCTTTCCCGGTTGCCGGCGCTATGAAGTCGGCCTCGGATTTCTGGCGCCTCCTCACCAGTTTCTCGCCACTTCTGCTGGCCTCGAAGGGGCGTCGGTTTTCGTCGAGCAGGCAATTCGCGAGGCTTCTCGATTTACGGCGGAGGCCGAGAGGTGATTTTGCCACCGGGGAAGAGTGTCTCCTCAGAGACCCGTCGGTGAAGCATACGTCTTCGGGATGAGAAGTAGAGGTTCGGGGGTTGGGTTTGAGCTCTACTGGTTTGAGCTTATAGTAGCCTTGCAGAGAGGTCATGGCCGCTGAGGGCTCTGGCACGGAGGTCTTCCATTTGCGGTCATCGTGCATTAGCCGGCTACCGCAGTGACTCTGCCTGCACAAATTTGCACACGATGAGTAAGGGTAAGCAAAAATCTCCAAACCCGACACGGACACCGGCAGGGCAGGGGACGGGAATCTCTAAACCTGCCCAAACCCGCCCCGTTGCTATCCTATAGAGGTGAGAAAACCCCTCGATATCACCACCGATCTGACAGGATATGGACATGATCACTAAATCCGGCCAGAACTCAATGATAAGATAAGCCATAGCCCTACCTGGATCGTGACTATACTCATTTGAAAGTTCATATGTTGCCATTTCCTTCGACTAGAGTGAAAGTTCGTTAATTATGTCTATTAAGGAGGGCATAAACTGCAATATATCCATCTGTAGTTGTTTCTTGGGAAATATAGAGTTGGATTAATACATAAAACCAGTAAATGTATATTTTACGATCGAACAGTAGTGGCAGGTTCAAATATCACTTCAACAAGAATGTGTTGGTTTAGGTGGCTAACTCATTTTTTTTGTCATTTGGATTCAGTAAACATTTCTGGTTAGTGTTAATATTATATCAGCTATATTTGCTTCCTAATTTCCGATGCCTAATTTATCAATGCTACAATAAGACCCAGAAAATCACAATATTTCATGATTTCACGCCTTATTCCTAAAACCAAAAATCTGGATATGAAAACCATTGTTCTAAAAATCAACTATGCGCTAGTCGGACGGAGAGGGTTTTATGAGGACTAGTTGGGGACAAACACGGACTGAGGTCCTAACTTGAAAAATTAGGATGCAAAATAGAAATAAC
This sequence comes from Geranium brycei, assembly GCA_036897365.1. Classification (NCBI taxonomy): domain Eukaryota; kingdom Viridiplantae; phylum Streptophyta; class Magnoliopsida; order Geraniales; family Geraniaceae; genus Geranium; species Geranium brycei. The sequence continues at coordinate 8,414 of JAYMTP010007111.1, read as the reverse complement.
ACGTTCTTACTCTACTGACAATAAACCCGGGGATGGCGGGTGCCTTCCGGGCAGAGGAATCTGAAGGGACTTAAGAGCAAACATTTGACGATCTGTAACCAGTCCATTCATCTTCTTGACATCAGCAACCTGTAAAACACATTACAAGCATTTCCTAATAAAAAAGAGACTAACCAAGTTCATCAAATTATCTGATCAGACTGAATAAATGTAACATATCATCTCTCCACATCAAATGAGAGTCTCCTTCATTAGAAAACTGATTGTATCACTAATACTCTTCTCATGGGTCATTAGGCATAACTTCAAATATTTGCAACGAAAGTAAAGTAGACACTGAGGAGATACATTATACTGCAGCAGTTTGAAAATGCTGGCTCCTAGACAAGGTTCTAAACCTCCGAACTGAGAAGAACTCGGCAACAAAACTACAAAACTCGCCTTCTATTAAATAAATAAATAAATGTTATATATGCATATATAATTCACATGAAAGACAAAAATTACAATATTTTAGTTAAACAACGGCACAAATTATAGAACATTTTCAAAACGTATGTAAAATATAAAAAATACAATTTGACCAACTTTTTAAACCTCATCAACTCGATTTTACCGAGTTCTCAGAGAGAAATCGGGGACAACTCGGGAATTCCATGACACTGCTCCGAGATGTGGCTTAATATGCATACTCAATAGTAAATAAGTTCTCGATAATAATTGTTCCTGTTCTTGCTTGATTGAACAAATTCAAGTGCATTCCATGGAGAAATCATGTGAAAATCGGCATCTACCAATCCCAAACTCGAGCTAATTCAATTCAGTTGTATTTACCTCTTCTATATCAGATTCCAAGTATCCGACAACCCAAACACATAATTATAGCTGAATAAGATGATCAAATTTATCCATCTACAATGAGTATTATTTCAATAACTTCCTCTGCATGCCTCTATCACCTAATTTTTTAATCACTCCTTCATTTTATACCTAAGAAATCCACAGACCCTATAGAAACTCAGAATCATTGACTAGTTCAATGAAGAACAAGTTATAGAAACTCAGAATCATTGACTAGTTCAATGAAGAACAAGTTAACAATAAAATGCTACAAAATAGCAAACAATTCAGCTTCCGAAGAATAATTTTAGCAGATTGTATAAAAAAAAAACTATTAACACTAATACTAATAAGCAATTCAACCCACAAAAAATAATTTCATCAGCAGATTGTATCAAAAATCTATGACACTAATAAGCAATTCAACCTCCGAAAAATAACAAATTACAATCAGAAGAACAAACTGTAAATATTTACCTCAACACCGTATTTGATGGCGACACCGGCGAGAGTATCGAATTTGCAAACGGGATGTTCAATAGAACTCAGAGGAAGAGGCGAAGAAGAAGAAGACGAAGAGAAGGAAACTGGCAAAAGCGTTGCGGAGGTACCGACACCGCCATTACTGTCCCTATCGTAGAGCACGCGATCTACGAACAATACGGCGTCGTCTTCATCGTCGTCGCCATTTTCCATACAGAAATTGCTGTACCTCTCGTTGGCTCGAGCACCGCCATTGATCCGCCACTTCCTCTCCATCTGATTCCGCTAGCCATCGAATCGGACCATTCTTCAACAGATGTACACGAAAACCTCCGATCGGATTCGAGATTCAGAGGATCGGATCGGATTGAATTCACATGCAGAGACGGAAAATTTTCACAAAAATCTCCGATCGGATTCGAGAATCATTGAGAAAATTGGATCCTATACTTCGAATCTGGAGCGAAGATTACAGAGAAAATTGGATTGGAAAATTCGAATCGGGAGAGAGAACCATGGAGAATTTAGATTGGATCAGACAATCTGCATTGGAGCGAAAATCAGAGAAAATTTTGGATTGAAAAATCTGTATTGGAGCGAAAATCAGAGGAAAAAAAAGATTGAAAAATTTGGGAGAAGAGATCTGAGAAAATGAGAGGTTTGTTTCTCCTCTGGGCTTCGTTACCGGATTTTGCGGGAACATATGATTCGTTGAAAATGGATTAGTTTTGTTTCCAAACACCAATTTATTTAATGAATTAATTATATTATTATATTTTCTAAGAAATGAGTTGACTGTTTCTCAGTCAACGACGAAAATGACAATAACGCTCCGACTTTGTTACCATTGGCGCCAAACTAATCGTTTACTTTAGACCTTGTCTTGTCTCTCTTTCACAAACAGTCATTTTAAATTCGTTTTTTACAAGTCATATTATAAATTTAATTTGATAATTATAATTAATATGTATAATTACTGTAATTTAGATTAAAATTATAAGATACTCATTTTAGAATTTTTATTTTCTGAAATTTACAAATATGATCATCCATTTCGAATAAGAGTTTAAACCTTGTGGTGATTGATTGGATTCGCGAACAAATAATGGTAAAACAATTAAAATCATTCGATATAGTTGAGCCAAATTTTGTTAAGGCTCAGCTCAGCTCAACCTCGAATTCGAACCGATCGGTTTAGTTTTTATTATAAATATTCATCGTATCAATATTAAATAATTTATACACAATCAATTAAATATTAAATAAGTCTGTTTGGGAATTTTATAGAGCCTTGATAAGTTAAGTTCGAACTCGTATCGGTCGAACTCGAATTCAACTCGAGCTCAAATCAAATACTTAATGAATATGGCATGACTGAAAATCACAATCAAACATGATACCTCAAAACAAACGAAAATTGAAACTCTGCTAATATGTGACAATTCAGATCAAAGAGAAAAAAACAAACACATAAACAGTCTGATACTCAACAAGAGGAACACAAGTGTAGCAAAAGCAAGTTTATGCACAATCTGAATAGTAAGTAACTGTGTGCTCTATACTTCCATAGCATACAAAAACATGAACTTCAATTTGTGGTTATCAATGACAAATCAAGGTAAGAGACCTTTGTTCATAATCACACCATCCATGGAAAATACATAATTCAATATACATATACAATATAACAACATTGGAAGTACCCGCATACAAGCAGGTACAGAGGCGTGATGATCCGGCAGTACAAAATTGCATCCACCATTGACAAATCTGGATACAAGCAAATGTGTTATTCGATTGTCTTGATCGATTCAATTTTTGGCATCTAAGCATTTAACAATCTGATATTTGAAGTGTTTTAGTTGGGGAGAGTAGTGATCACCTTGTGTAAAATTATGATCTTATCCGAGATACCGAAGCAAGACTCCATCGTTCCCCAGAACGAATCCTTTCTTGTCATCGATGAATCTGCGCAAAGAGAGCGTAGCTATCAAGAAATTGTAAATAAGACAAGTTTTTGAGCATAGAGAGCATAAGCAGTGTTGTAAAAAACGCTAGGCGCTAGTCGGTCAGGGGATTAATCAGTCGGGGATTTTTACAACAGTGAGCATAAGCAGTATCAAGAAACCGTAAATAAGACGAGTTTTTGTGCAAAGAGAGCAATAGGTATCAAGAAATCGTAAATAAGGCCAGTTTTTGGTTGAATAAGGTAAGGATCAGACTCACTTCACTGAGTAAAGATTTGCTGCAATGTTATCGGCTGCTTTGTCACGGGTCCAAGATTTTCCGCCATTGTTGGTTCTCAGCAAAACTCCACTGCCCCCAGCTGCCCAAGCCTCTTCCTGCATACAAAATTCATTTCTCGTATCAATGATCGTAAAAAAAGGTTTATGCGTAAAGAGACGATACTTTCTGTATGTTAAAAACTGTTTTGGAAGGTCAGAATCGCCTACTAAATTTCAAGAATGAGAAACATTATAGTATGGCTCCTGACTGATTGGAACCCACATCAAAGGACGAAAACTTGATCATTTGTGGACAGAATGTTACCTCTGAGCGATACCCAACATCAAGAATGCCAAAACCTCGACTTTGTACTTGAACTTCTTCAAAATCCTCTGTTATCTGATAACATCGTGCAAATATGGCATACTGAGAAATAGCGAAAGGACAAGATATGTATATTTGTAACTTTCTTGCACATATATCGTTAGTGCAATGTATAGCAACCGAATTAGAACCTTGGGAAGAACAAAATCCCATAGAAGTACTTCTCTATTTCACTTTATTAGTAAATGCTCGTTAAGAGCAACTCCATAACCTTTTTTTCCTTATAAAGTACAGTTTCCATGGTTGACTGTAAGCAACTACTTGAGGAACCAATCCAGTACATTTCATATTCTCTATAAAGATTTTTCTTCGTAGAAATTGCAAGTAAATTGCGTAAAAATGGCCAAACTGTACAATCTTGAATAACTTACTCCTTTGCCTTTGCTAAGATAAAGTCCACCTCCGCGCACAAGAAGCCAAAGGCCACCATCAGCTCTCCATCCCATGTTCTGAATTCTTCTTGCTACGGCCCTGTTATGTGGCTGCCAGTAGGGCTGCATATGTAGAAATAGATACTTACAGTAAGTACAGTCACAGCCGAGTAATGAATCAAAGTTGGGTTTGGAGAGAGATTGGATTAGAATGACATATCAAGTAATCAATGGAAGGTAACAAAGAATAAATAATTTAGATCGAGACAGAAAATAAAGCATTATATCTCCAACATGTTCCTTAGACTCTGGAGTTATGTTTTTTTTTCATTTATGTATTTTCATTTTTCAATTTCTTTGTGCTGTTTCTAGTGTTTCCTTTTCCCTTCTTGGGAATTGACCCTCTTTTCTTTATTTTTAATAGAAAAATCGCTTATTGAAACAAAAAGAAATGCAAGCGCCAAGCAGACTATCTTGACTTCATGATATAAGATGCAAGGAAAGCCAAAGGCAATTCGACCAGGATTATGATTATCACCTGCCCAGGTTCCCAAGTCAGGTAAAAGTTTCCACGGCTTGAGACGGCGACATAGCTTCCATCTGGTGACCGATTGACAGTATTAAAAGTTCCCGTGTAGTAGCTAGCACCACTAATACCGCTCGAAACTGTTCTGCAAACACAAGGAAGGTATGTGAATACCTTACCTTTTTAAAGGCAACTATAATCTTCGTACGTAAACCAAACTCTCTCATTCTTCAACAACATATAATGTAATATTCAAAGGAAGTGCACATATCCTTACAACAAACAAATGTTGACTTCGGTAACGCGCATCTTACCCAGCATAAAGGAAAAGGAAATATCCAATAGAATTATTATATATGTTGTACATCAATGGAGTCAGACCCTGAAAGAGAAGCATACCTGTTGAGAGTGGCAGATACAGTCTCTTGAATAGCAGCTCTCCAGTTATAGCCCCTGTTAGATGTAACATATATAGCACCTTGGTCAGTTACCATTTCTGCACTCTTTTCTCCCGTTGCCTTTATATATACCTGGATATTTCACAAACAATCACCTTTTTAGCAGGATACCGATTGAAACAAGGGCAAATGTGAGATTTACCTAGAAACAATAGAAGGAAGCCAAACTAAAGTGCAAGATTGAAGGTGAAGAGAATGGAAGGAATCGTTGTCAACCGTATAAATCATATAACATGTACTTAAGTTGATAGAGTAAGACATAACTAACTCAATAATTATTATGATTCTTCATTAGTGATGAAAGATGGATTAACTGTGGTGTAATGGGGTGGGTGCATGGTCCTAGTTGAGACCCTCCGACTCAAGTACCATGTTTAAAAGAGAAACCGTTCAACATGGTATGCGATATCATGTCTAACAACACCCCCTTACTACAATTTTCCAAAGTTGGACAGCTAACATCTTGAGGGCTTCGTCTGTAATAGACAACTAATCCCATCATTTTACTCTAGAAGGAGTAAAATGAAATAATATCAAGCTGTGTCCAATATGTACACATAAGCTTACCATATCTCCGGGAAGCTGAGCACTCAGCGGTATCCTTTCCCAGCTATCTCCAGCATCCGCAGTATACAACAAAATTGCAGGTTTTCCAACAATCCATCCCTCCTTCCCCTTGAAGCTGATGGCATTAAACCTATAGTTGAAATCCTCATCTTCCGCTGCTGCTATTGAGCGCTGAGTCCAAGTATTTCCGCCATCTTTTGTCTCCAAAAGGGTTTGCCTGGTCCCCAACAGAAATCCTAGCAACCCAAATACAAAAGTGAGTGAAAGCTCACCATGAATCAACTAAAAACGATACGCTAAACAACATAATTGGGACAATATATGAATCCAAACACAGGAAAATGAAATTAAAACTTATGAGTCAGTTTTCCCATTCTCCACAATAAATCCTAGCAACCCAAATGTAAAAGTGAGCGAAAGATCATCAGGAATCAAATCTAAATTAATATGATGCGCTATATAATCAGAACAATATTCAAACACGTGAAAATGAAATTACGCTTTTGAGTCGAATCGATTATCCCATTCCCCTAAGGAAATCCTAGCAACCCAAACACAAAAGCTCGGCATGAATCAACTAAAAAATGAAGTGCTAAACATCATATTGGGACAATATTCAGATCCAAAACACAGGAAAAAGAAATTAAGACTTATTGGCCAATCCTAGCAGCAACACAACACTTTCATTTGTTGCCCGGCCATATTAGCCAATCATAGCAGACTTATGAGTCAATTATCTCACTCCCCACAAGAAATCCTAGTGACCCGAATGCAAAAGTGACGGAAAGCTCATTATGAATCAACTCAAAACTGATATTCTAAAGAGCATAACTGGGAAAATAGTCGAATCAAAACACTGAAACATGAATTTAAAGCTAATGAGTCAATTGTGCTCAGTCTCCAAAACAAAAGAAGTGGCATAATCGGGGGAACTTCAAATTCAAAATCAACAGAAAACAGACTCAATCCAATTCCATCTCGATCCTCAGAAACAGAAACTCCAAAAACACCATCAAGGACCAAAATGCAAGGAACTGACCGTGCTGAGGATCTTCAGGCACGAAGGCGACGTCGAGAAGAACAACGCCCGGATCGATCGGGAGAAGGACTCGTTCCCACTCGGAAAGCGCGTCCTCGGCCTTGGCCGGTCCAGGGAAGGCGACGAGAGGAGCTAGGGTTGAAGAAGACAGCGCCACCAACGCAGCCGTGTGCGAAATCACCTCTCTGCGGCCGATCGAAGAAGAAGATTGATTGAGGCAAGCTCTGGAGTGAAATCGAAATCGACGCTGAGACTGAGATCGAGCGAGGGCGAAGAGAGAGGACTTGGAGCAGCAGTCTCTGAGTTGCAGGGTCGTCGTCATTGCCGCCATTTTTGGCCCGCTCGAAGCTTTTCGCTCTCTGTTCTCTTCCTATCTTATCCAAATGCATTGCTTCTCAACGGCTTCGCGGCAGGTTTCAAGCGTCTCGAAGCCAGGTGGAGGATAGAGTGCCACGTCAACATATTCAACCAATCACGTTCTCTCAAAATCTTTTACAATTTATATTTATTTTATTTTTAAAAACATATAAAAATTAATACAAAACAGAATTTGAGACGAAAAAAATCGTGTCTAAACCCAATTTCTTAGAAAAATAATATCATATGGGATGCACACCCGTACAAACGAGGTCAAATGTCCAAACGTTCGAACTTCTATTAGGCGTTAGATCGCTGAAGATCTGAGCGCATATTGTCCTAACGCGTAACAACAAAGTTCAACCGTTGACATTTTTAAAGTTCTACTGAGTCCATCACATTCTATCATTTCACACTACACATTCTACTGATTCAGACGTTTGGACATTTCCACCGGTTTGTACCTGATTGTGGTTCTATTGTTATAATATTGTAGGTTTACATACATGTATGTATAATGTAAATGTAATTTGAGTTGAACAACAGTATTTTCTGTCTCCGATTAGATCGAAAAAGTTATAGAGAATTATGTTTAGAGATCAATGCGAAATATAAGATCGATATCGATGCATATTTATCATGCTCTCCCGCAACTCCATTTTTTTTACGATACATGCCGCTTTCATTTCCCTCGTCACTAATACGAGAATCTTGTTTGCTTTCTTTTCCTCTAGCTACTAAGATGTTTTAGTTCATCAAGTTATCTCTTACCTACTCATAAACTCTGCAATATTTTTAAATCGAGATTATCTGAATCTAAGCTTATTTACAACTTCTCGATTCATTTTGTCGCTTACAGTTACACGTAATACCTCCCCTCAAGGTGCATGAGTATCTACCTGATACGAGGATGGCTACGAAAATAAGTAAAACGGGATGAATTTGAATTTCTTTTTATAGTTTCTAGGGATTGAAGATTTTGATCGAAAAAAGTGTAGGAATGAATGAGAAAATAGGGTAGAGGTAGAGAATTGGGTAGAGTTTCGAGGAATAGAACCGCTACTTGGCCGGGTGTAGGCTAAGATAAGGTTTAACCGCCACTTAACTAGGTATATGCTAAGATAAGGTTTTTACGCCACACCTAGGATCCTCGGCCTAAGGTG
>JAYMTP010007110.1:0-11356 GCA_036897365.1 Geranium brycei | reverse complement strand
TGGAACACGTCAATAGACATCGTTCTGTCATCTTAACAAAATAGCCAATTTATTCGTAACTACAATACACAATTTGTATTCGATTTTTCGGGTTTCACTCGTTTCGGCCGAGACGGGTTAATCTAGTACCCATTGAATTTAGGTTTTTTTGTCATCCCTAATCGGGTTGGGTACTCATACATAAATGAGTACAGATACATAAAGCGAGTACAGATACATAAAGCTGGAGGGTTATGGCCTTATGGCCAGGTTGCAGGCCGTGGCACAGTGCTAAGTATACGTGTACGTATCGTCGTGGTCATTAATAATAACGTCCCCGTTTATATTTATATATATTCAATTCACTTGACTTCACACTACTTCCAATCCAATCCAATCCTCCAAATTAGACCGAGTGGTTCCAACAATGGCCGACCCGAAGAATCCCAAGTCTGCAACATGGCCTAAAGCACTTGTACTGTCCCTACTGCTTCCGGTGGTAGCGGCCGTGGTGGTGTACCAGCTCGACTCTTTCGACCCGGCCCCGTTTCCGATCCACGAGATCGCCGCCGAGCCCCGCCTGGTACCGCCCCTCGCAAACGGTCGCATGCTCCACGGATCTGAGAGGGTCGGGTCGTCTCAGCTGCTCGGACCCGAAGATATTATCTACGATGAGGACTCCAAGGTTATATACACCGGCTGCGCTGACGGCTGGATCAAGCGAGTCAAGATCGGCGACTCGGTGGTCATCGACAACTGGGTCAACACCGGTGGTAGACCTCTCGGGCTTGCTTTCGGACTCAATAACCACGTCGTTGTTGCCGATCCAGATATGGTCAGTCTATCAATTTATTTCAACAATTAATTTATTCCCTCTAATTTTATTTGATGCGTCATACATATATATATATATATATAGTGTTTCTCGTTAAATGCATTATTAATTATTGTTTAAGACTAATTCTAATTAATTATTATTATTATACCTCAAATCAAATCACTTAATTATAACCTTAAAAAAATCACTTGATTATAAAATTTAAAACAGCCATAAACCTTTTCACCTCAAACAATTATTATGTCACGATTTATAAACTTGGACTCTGAAGTCTGTACCTTCATTCTCCTCTATAATTGAATAGATATCAAATTCAAATTTTAGCAGGCATGTATGTAACATTTAATTTAACAAAAATCTAGCAAATTCTGTGAATAAGAATAATTTGGATGTGCCTTTTCCTTGACAAAAAAACAATTGATGCACATATTCCGTGAAGTTGCTTTCACTAGACGAACATTTATTTGTCCATATCTATAAATATAAGTAAGTACCCAAACATAATATATCATGAGAGGGAGAAGGATTTGTGATCACAGAAAAACTATTGTTTGTCTTATATATTAATTCAGTCGAAAAATAAGAATTTATCACACTATTTTTAAGTATTACGAAATTACATGTGTTTTAGTTTTTATTATATTTAGCTTTTATAAATAAAAAAATATTGTTGGTAGTTGAGAGCTTATTAATTTTGTTATTTGCAAATTTAGTATATGTTTTATTAGGCAATGGTGGTCTAGAATTGATGTGTAATGGGAAAATGGTTATTGACAGGGGCTATTGAGCATATCAAGTGAGGGAAAAGTGAAAGTGTTGAGCAGAGAAGCAGAAGGTGTAGAAGCCAAATTGACAGATGGAGTAGACACGGCACAAGACGGGATGATCTATTATACTGACGCTTCTTTCAAATACGCTTTCAAAGACTTCATTTGGGACATTCTTGATGGCAGGCCCCACGGCCGCTTGTTGTCCTTCGACCCTCAAACCGACCGCGCCACCGTGTTGCTTCGCGACCTCTACTTCCCCAACGGCGTCGCCCTCTCCCCTGATCAATCTTTCGTGGTCTACTGCGAAACTCCCATGTATGCTCTTCCCCACCTTAAATCTTACAATTACAATAGCATTAAAATATGAAGTAGGTCAAGTTAAGCCGCGGGTTACGTGTAGCCGATGAAGTGCCAACGCTCGTCAGTACTACCTCGTCGGGTCTGTGGTTGTGCTGGCGAGACATTAAGACAATGTCTCGTCGGATGAGTGTGTGCAATGTCTCGTCAGCAAGGTAAACCCATACTCGACGAGACATTGAGTACACTCGTCGGGTCTTGGTTCACCTAATCGACAAATATGGGCAGCACAATGTTTGTCGGACGGGTAAGGTAAAGTTTCGTTTGGTATTAGGCCACCTGTCTGACGAAACAGTGTTCGTTGACTGGGAATAGGTCATGACCCGTTAGGTAATAGGCCACCTGGCCAACAAACATGGTAAGGACAATGTCCGTTGGCTAGGTAAGGTTACACTCGCCGCCTAAGTCTTCGCCAAGCCGACGAGTGTTAGGAAATGTCTCGTTGGCTATGTCAACCCACTATTTAATAATGGGCTTCACCTAGTCGATGAATATTGGCCATGTCCTGTCTATTATGTCAAATCAACATTTAAAAAGAATAGTTTGAATATGACCCATTCACATTACAAACATGTAAATATCATTGCATATTTACCCTAAGTTGCATTTGCAGCATTCCAAAACATCAAAATAAATCAACAAGTCTTGTCTCTACCGCGACTGTACGTAGTTTTGATATCATCAAGACAAATGGGGCAGGCCTTATACACATTTACTTGAATTCAACATAACATTCCTAACCTTGCATAGTCAATAACTGTTTGCACCACAACCGCACACACCCGAAAGTTATGACTCTTAAATCGATCATAGTCGGAACCCCCATACCTCACATAAATGAAAGGTCGTCGATCAATGATTGCATAAAAGCATTAAAAAACTTTGGGCCGAAAATCAGTGAATAGAATATTGTACTTCTTTAGCATACACATCGACAACGGAAGATTGAGGGGAATCGACACTAACACCATACACTGTAAAGCGTGGAACTGAATCCTAACGGGATAAATCCATCGATCGATAACGCGAGATGCACATTCTGGTAGTCTGCAGCATAACTCGAGTGCACTTTATCGAAATCATTCCACGACTCTCCGTTTGTTGGATGTGCAAAAATGTTATTGTCTTGTACCCTTTTGTCGTGCCACCACATGTGGTCCGTATTCTTCGTTGACACGTATAAACGCTAGAGCCGTGGAATAATAAGCAATTATCTAACAATTTCCCTTGCTTTCCTTGCTTATGTCCTCGTTTTCCCATCTAGATGTTCCGCAAGTAGGACAATTCTATATATTTTTAAACTTTTTTGTATTATAAGATGCACCCGTACTCATAAGCATAATACTTGATACAATCCATCACCATCCTCTTCAACATCTTATTTTATGCTAAATATGATTCATTCTACAAATTTGACGTTGGCAACACAGATTTGTTATACTTGCACATTTTTCCGAAACAAGTGTTTGGAGTTTTTGTTTCTTCCTTAACTGAAATCAAGTTCAACAGCGCCGACAAACAATTTATGTTGGACTCTGCATGCAGTGGGGTTTATGCAAGACGTTTTAGTTCGTTGTACGCATTGATTGCTACATTTGTAGAAGGGTGCTCTCGATCTAATGTCTCTTCTCCTACATCCACTCGATTTTCACCTGAGTATTCACATCCTGACATAAATCCTCAACAAGCTCTACATCAAGATCAAATTTTCGACTACTCGAAGCCACATCATGTCTTCTCAACCGTCCAACATCCGAATAAAACGATGTATTCTTAGGTTTTAAAATGTGCTTGTAGTTGATGAACATTGACGTGTTCGTCGTCTATGTTAGTTATAGTTGACGAACATTATGTTTGCACCATTGGCTATGATGACAATTTTTTACACTACTCTCCCTATGTACTAACTTTTAGTTATATTCTAATAATAAACGAAACCATAAATAATAAATAACAAATTCACTATATTTTTATAAAATGGAGAAGAACGACTAATTTAAGTATTTAGGATTTTAAATACAAACATATACTTCTACCAAAAATAATAATATCATAAGAACCTGATAATTTTGGACTTTGAAATAGCAAGAAAGACGGTTGAGCACCTCTATCACTATATCTCCAATTATATCTTTCTTAATGAAACAAGAAAAATTAACACATGAAGGTTTCTTTTGTAAACTTTTCAAACAATCATAGCTGACACGTATAGACTATTGCTTTGTCGACTAGGTCATATTACCATTATTGGTCAATTTTTTGACCGTTGAAGAAAACCTAGCCGACGCCCAATGGTACTCATGCCGACTTTGAGAACCCCAATTGACCATGACCATAAAATAGTTGATTAGTGACTTTCCCTACCCGACGCACTTCGAGTTTTCTCGTCGGGTACAATTTCACCCCAACCGACGAGACCGGGAGTGTCGTCAGCTAGGATTCACCTACTTGATGACACCCAATTTGTGTGCATCACTTGGGTTGATTTTCCAGGTTGATGATATCATAGCTAAGTTATAGCATGAATCTAATCTTACTGGCCAATCATCTATATCTTTTAGTTTTACGTTGTTAGAGTATATGATATTTTATAATCTATTTTCTATTCTAATTTAGGTAATTCTAGTTATATTTTCTATTTTAGTCATGTTTTTGTGTTTAGGTTCTACGTTGTCTCTATATAAAGGGTTATAATACACATCAAATCGATATATCTATATTATTTTTATTATGATATTAGCTTGTAGACCAGATATCTGCCATATCAACAAATCAAGAATAACTAATGCTTGCCTAAGTAACTCGCTAAGCACTTGAATTTGAGTTTAAGGGACTTGGGGTCGAGTCTCGCAGGGGTATTTCTCTATCCCACCTTTAGCCTCTCTTAAGGTGGGAGTCGTGTTCCAATAACATATTCGAACTCAAATCATCTAAACTCAATTCAGACGTCTATGTATATAATGTTCAATTTTACCGGGCAAGGTAAATATGAAGAGATTGGTATTAACTTCATACAAAACGATATGGACTGTCACTTATAACAAATAAGTTATAATCTTTTATCCACCATCCATATCCTTTAGTTATACGTGCAAAATCTCATGTCTTAATATGATATGTATGTATATAATGTTCGATTTGGCAGGCAAAGGTGTCGCAAGTACTACATACAAGGCGAGAAGAAAGGAAGTGTAGAGACATTCGTGGAGAACATGCCCGGGATGCCGGATAACATAAAGTACGACGGGGAAGGGCATTTTTGGATCGCGCTAGCCTCGGTACATATATATGCAGCTACTGAAAATGTTCATGTTGGTACAATAATATATATTGGTTACTAAAGTGTGAAGGGTAATTTGGCAGGCACCTACCAAGGCATGGGAAATAGCATTCAAGTACCCATTTGTTCGGAAGATTATGGGAATGGTGGAGAGGCATTTTGGGAGGCCGCATATGGAGAAGAACGGTGGAGTCCTAGTGGTTGACCTCAAAGGAAACCCTGTAGCACACTACTATGATGAGGAATTGTCGATGGTGTCGAGCGGGGTCAAGATTGGTGATCATCTCTATTTGGGATCTGTGGTTGCACCTTACTTGCTCCGCCTCAATCTCACTCAATATCCTGCGCTTCCTTAAATATAATATTGGATGCTAAACTCTCCAAATATCCCAGTTGTGATGATGACAATGTTTATGTTTCCAAGCCAATCCAAGGAATTTCTAACCCCTTTGTTTGATAATTTTAGTGCTTTTCGTCAAAGTGTTTATATTATATTGCTTAGTTTCCTCCTTTGACTAGTTTAAAGGCGTAGATCACGGGCTCTAGTTGCGGAATTCATAACCCACCAGTTACTCTAGGCTTGCATTCATGATCTAGGAGTCTAGTTTGAAGATAAAAATATTAACAAAATACTTTGGGAGATGTATAGCAGACATGAAAATGTTAGAATAATACTCAAGTAGATTGGATCCGTATCACGTGACCCACTTGAAGAACTCAATATCGAGTTCTCCCCCATTAACATAAAAATATATTATTGATAAATTACTTGAGATGAACAATAAGAAATAAACTAAATAAACAAAGGTGACAGTAACATTGAGAAATAAACTAAATAAATAAAGGTAACATGCAAACCTTAATATTATTATTTATCTATTCTAACACTCTCCCTCATGTAAAAATCGAGTAATGCACGTGGAGCAAACAGTGCCAGAGAAAAGAAACAAAGGAAGTAGTACACTCAACCGTTGAACAATCTAACACCACCCTAAACCCAAAAATACACCCTCAACCCTAAACCCACTGAACATGTTCAATACAACCCCGAACCTTGAAACCAACCACCATAAACCTTAAACTCTTTATGATGGAACGAGTGATTTTGAAGAAAATCATTAAAATCTCGAGAACTCTCCGGCGAACGGTGCCATAAATTGTACCAGATGAAAAATATCGCGTGAATAGCAATAGTGAACAATATTGGATCAATAGTATGTTAGATACGGGTTAGTCCATAAACGTAAACCAAACAATTAAATTGAGTGTTCACGCACACGGTAATGGAACACATTGAGACCATGCAACCATATTGAAAATAATACTTCTCCTTTATTATTTTGATAGTACAATATAAAATAACAAATATTACTTACCTGAGATCTGAAGCAGGACGGATGATTGAGATGGAATTGGTTTTCGTCGAGGCACGGTAATCCACTTTCCTTAAGACGATTATAGCCCCATATGGGCAACTCTCCCGCAGGATACAATGACGAATGAAGTTGAACTCGAATCGCGTTCCAGAGAGCAATCGAAGAGGAACGATTTGAGAGAGACAGAGACAACTAGTGTATTTCAGCGTATTTGGCTCTAGAGGTAGGCTTTCAATTTATAGGAGTAAGGGATAGTCGAGCCCTAGAAGGAAAAAGCAAGGAAAATCTTACCAATTTTCTTCATTAGGAAATAGAACGTTTAAGTAGTTCTCAATTAAGAGAAATCACAATTAATGGCATTGACCACTTCATTCCCGAATTTAAAAATCAGAAAATATTATATCTGAATTGGACAATACTATTTCTAAGCAAAAATGTGGCAGACTTCTGGCCCCCAAATTTTCTGCGGCATTCGCATCGGCCACGTTGTGCGGGCGCACACAAGTTCAAGCCCGTCGTCCGTTGTCAGCCCATTATTTGCATCCCCCTACGGCGAGAGAGAGTCTTACCTCCAAGCTTTCTTACAAGTTTATGGAAGCACGATTCTATATATACCTTGAGAAAGGCTAGTAATCGTTCCATATGAGAATTTTAAGAGAACACTATGAGTGCACAACTCATTTCTGAACAACACCATTTCAAGTGGCCAACTTTGAGATTCAATTTTTCATTCACCTATTGTTCATTTAGAGCTTGAGATATACAGTTAGAAATATCTCATTTTCTAGAATATGTAAACGTATTTTACATCATTCAACGTTCGGTCTAAACGTTTCGAAATCATAGTTCAAGTTGACACAATCACAAGTTAACACACATGTTAAGTTGGCCACTTCAACTTTTGTCTAATACGATGTCTTTGAACAGTTGCTTTGCGTGTACTGTTTTTTTTGGAGAAAAATACGAACCTAACAATAATTCCTTGCCCACCTGCTAAAACATAATTAACGAATGGGAAAAGTAACACATAGCTAGGATCAAACTTAACCCTCTTATATCATGCTAAAATATAAAATATATTGTTGATGAACGACTTTACAGTGAATTGCAATAGGAGGTTCTCTTATCTAATAAACACTAGAAAATAAACTAAATAAGGAAAATTAATGAGCAAACCCTAATACTCAAAGACTTTTTCCAAAAAAAATGTAATTTATTAAAATATTTAGAAAAATAGGTTACCATTCAAAATATTTTAAAAAATAAATCATTATTCAAAATATTTAGAAAATTAGATTTTACCATCATTTTCTTTGACTTTTTAGTTTAATTTACTATACCAATAGTGAAATCATATTTTAAAAATTAAACCTATACAAAAGTAGGAGAATTGTTTTAACCTCAAAATTTCAAAGGTCTAAGAGTTTAATGGTTTTTTTTTCTTGAAATCACTCATTTGGCTAAAACGTCATTAGTAAAAAAGTTTAAGGTTCGATTTTAACGAGATACAGTGATCTCATGTACCTAACTGAACGAGTTATTCTCACACCAAAAAATGACATGGTTCAAGAGTTAAATGATATCATGATGAATATGCTTCTAGGAGAGGGTAAAACTAATTTCAGTTCAGACGTTGTATGTAAGGGAAATATATTAATTTATATATTAACTAAATTAATTTTTCGGTATAAAATTTTGCCCTCTTTTAAAAAAATTTCTAGATCCGCCCTTGATTATATATCAACTAATTTTAGCTTATGTGACCCCACTCAAAGTTTATCAAAATGTTATTAAAGTATATCAAAAGCTATATGTATATATAAATATACTTCTTGCACATACACTAGTTCAGGTTATCAAAATTACGAAGGGTTATCAAATTTTATCATAGCTCATAAAAGTTTGTCTTGGTCCACAAATTTTGACATAAAAGCTATTATGAAGTCAACTTTGAGTAAGAAGAAGACAACTTTTATAACTTAAAACTCAAATGAAGTCAAGGTTTCTCTAAAGTTATAAAAGTTTATTAACAATTGAAGATCATCAACCGGTTATCAAATTAGATAAAGGAAATTAATATTTAAAGATTAAATCAAACTTAATTTGATTTCTCAACCGATTTAAGTTGAGAGGAAGTGTTAGAATAATTAGGCAAATTTTCTATTAAGTTTAGGTTTATTATGTATTAGTTGTGCTTCTTATTATTCTATTTTTCCCATTATTGTAAATGGCGGCCGTCATGACCCCAAAAAACCACACGGGCGTCACGCCGAGGCACCGTAGCGTTATGACCATTATGAACCGGTTTTGTATGGATTTTAGTTGATTTTGGACCAATTTGGGCTGATTTTGTCAAAATTAATTAATTTATTTAAAAAAAAATTGAAAATATTATAACTTGTAGCATAATATGCATTTTTATTACATATGTAAATTAATTTATATTAAAAAAACTAAAAATACAAAAATGAAAATCCGTCATAGCCTCGCCATGGCCCCGAAGACCCCTGTCCGCCATCATAGCACCGTACGACATCTACAACCTTGATTTTTCCTATTTAGTATAGTGTATATATAACATAGTTAAAGAGCTCTCTCGTATTTCATACAACAACAATATTCGTAATATTATATTTATACACGTATAGTTGTTAACAAAAAAGATAAAGATAAGTAAAATAGACGTATTGTCAATAGGTATTTGAGTCACTGTATATCTTACTAAAGAACACTTTGATGATGATGTTAGTTAGTCAAAGCAATGAATTAATTTGACGGAAACAAGAAACATCCACTGATTATCACCCCTAGAATGTACAAGTCTCTGTTAGTGAGTTGGAGGGTCATCCACAAACCCGAAAGAGCAAAATGATATATAAATGGACACAATATGGTCCAAGAGATATCAAACAATAAAATGGGTAGCAACGGAAATACCACTCTGTTTCTCTTCCTTTTGGTTTTAATTTGGTCATCGTCTCCACAGTTAGCTGAAGGTCGTACCAAAAATGGAAAAGCGATAATGGCTGCTCATCGTTTCCTTTTCAGTTCTCGAAGGTTATTACAGAAAGGTGGTCCATCGTCAAGCAATGTTTATGGTAGCAGATCTGGTAGAGCTCAACATGGTTGATCATTTTATATATGGTTCCACTACTCCTACGTACCTCTCTGTTTATTTTCTCATGTTTCGAAATACAAATCCGAATAATTATGGCAATATTGTTGTCCTGGTTTGAGTGCTTTTCGTAAAAACAGAGTAAGAAATAGTCAAGTTGAATGTTTTGTATTATACTGCAAATTGAATACAATATGTAATTTTGCAAAGGAAATATAAAGAAAATAATGAAAGAAACGTTTCAGCAAGTAATTAAAGATATAACGTAAATAAATTAAAAAAAGAAATAAAAGATTGGCTTGACTTCTGCCGCAAGTCACGCCTTATTGATTGTGATGAGAAACTTTTGTGATCTTCCCACGCGCTGCTGCAACTTTGACTTCCATGTAGGCTCAAGAATACTTCCAACAATCACCCCCTAGTCTTTAGCTCCTACTTCTTCAATTTTCAGTTCTTTTCTTATCTCCAGAAACTTGTTCTTCCCAATGCCTTTGTCAGGCCATCTGCCTTTTGCTCAACAGATCCAACATGTTTGACTTTCACTTTCTTGTTCTCAACGCATTCTCGGATATAATGGTATCTCGTATCGATATGCTTGCTCCGGCCATGATACACCGGATTTTAACTCAGAAGCAGAGCTGACTTGTTATCGATCAGTAGTTCGACAGGCTTTATTTCTTCTTCAGTAAGCTCGCTTAGTAGTCTAGCCAACCATACTCCCTGACATGCTGCAATGGCAGCAGCTATGTATTCGGCCTCACATGAAGATAATGCGACCACTCTCTGAATCTGTGATGTCCAGGTAATTATGTTTCTCCGAGAAACAATACAACGCCGGTGGTGCTTTTCTGGTCATCTGTATCTCCAGCGTGATCGATGTCGCTGTATCCGCTCAAGCTTAGTTTCTCATTTGATCTTCTGTACTTGACTCCATGGCCTACTGTCCCTTCCACATATTGGAGGATGTGCTTTACTGCTGCCAGATGTGGTTCTCTGGGTTTTTCCATGAACCTGCTTACAAACCCCACAGAAAACGCTAAATCACGTCTGGTGTTGACAAGATACCTCAGACTTCCCACAATGCTTCGATATTGGGTGGCATCAACCAGTTTTCCCTCTTCTTCCCTTTTTAAACTCAGTCTATGCTCCATGGGTACTTTGCATGGATTACAGTTCGTGAGCCCTAAGCTGGATATCACCTTTTCTGCATAGCTCTTTTGACACAAGGTGATTCCAGTATTATCTTATTGCACTTCCATTCCCAGATAATAAGTGAGGCACCCAAGATCGCTCATTTTGAACATTTCCATCATCTGAGTTTTGAACTCTGCTACCTTCACTGGATCAACTCCTTTTATGATTAAGTCATCTACATACACACCAACAATTAGGTTTGGATGGTTGATATAAACAACATGTTCTAGAACATTTTTCTGGAAACCAAGGGCTTTTAAGCTTTCATCCAATTTTAAGTTCCATGCTCTCGGTGCATGCTTCAGTCCGTAGAGAGCCTTCCTTAGCTTAAGAACATGATGGTGTTGGGTTTCCATGGGGTCCAAACACTTAATTTCATGCAGCGGAAGCAAAAATTAACCATGGATTCCTTTAAATTATAGATCTTAATGTAGATTGATTCTACAT
>JAYMTP010007109.1:0-11356 GCA_036897365.1 Geranium brycei | reverse complement strand
TGCGACAACGGGGAGACGCGGCACAAAGAATTCTCTTTCTTTGAAGAAGACGATCGTGAATTTTAGTTTGGAGAATAGAATGACAATTAAAGCGATTTAGGATTGTAATGGGTGAGTGGAATGACGATGTTACACTTTTGATTTATTATTGATTTAACTAATTCATGAAATTAGTGGAGAATCTGAATAATTTATTATTTACATCTAACGGATATAAGATATTCTTATATTTGTATCTAAGAGACCATTTGTCAGGGACTGCATCCCCAATAACAAAACCCGGATCTTAAAGTTACTATTTGAACATCAACACCATGTGGGAAAAAAAAAGAAGCTGAAAAGCATGTTTGGTGGCGTTTTGAGGTAGGGGTAATTTGGTAATTGCAACCCGGCCGTCGTCTTCTCCAAAACCAAAAGCAGTATAAAAATTGTAGCAGTTCGATCGGTGATCGGTCGAGTCACAGTCCAACAACACTCAGCGTCGAAACCCAGATGGCGGCGGCTCCGCCACTACCGCCGCCTTGCAAAAGCTCTCCCCTTTTCTCTCACTCCGTCAACACCAACCCCATCGCTTCGTCGCTGTTGACCAAACCCACCCGGAGAAGAAGCGCCCATTTCAGATGCGAGATCAAGAGTTTCGTGGGCCATTCCGATATGCGATGCGCCGATATCACCCAGAACAGCACCTCGATTTCGTCTTCTTCTACAATGGCCGCCACTGCTTCGGCTCTGGACTCGGTCTCGAAAGATGTGAAGAAAGTCTGTCTCTTCTACTGCGCCGAGACAAAAGCCCTCGCCGAGAGGGTCGCCGCCGAGTCCGACGCCATCGAGCTCCGCTGCATCAATTGGAGGTATTGCATTTCTACGATTCAGCTCAATTTGTTGTTCTAGAGTGAAATTTGAATTGTTAGGTTTGTTAATGTTTGGTAGTTTTCTGGATGAAAATTGATGGGTAATGCTGAAATTCTATTTTTTTAGACTATTTGAAGATGGATTGCACATTTATCAAATTCAGTCCAATTTGTGGTTCTAGAGTAAAATTTGAACCTCATTTGGTGGTGTTCTGATTTCTGAATGAAAATTGATGGAAATTGTTGGATTTCTGATGTTGGAAAATTAGAAGACGAATTACATATTTCTCAAATTGAGGTCAATTTGTCAGTCTAGAATGAAATTTGAATCTGTTTTTGGCTATCACATTGTTAGGTTTGTTCATGTTTGGTAGTGTTCTGAATGGAAATTGACGGTAAATGTTGAATTTCTGATATTAGACAATTTGAAGATGGATTTCCCAATTTGTTCATACCTAATGCTCATGGAATCAGAGGACAGCATGTAGCATTTCTGGCCTCATTTAGCTCTCCAGGAATGATTTTTGAGCAACTCTCGGTTATTTATGCATTGCCCAAATTGTTTGTCTCGTCGTTCACTCTAGTCCTTCCGTTTTTTCCAACGGGTACTTCCGAGCGTATGGAAGATGAAGGAGATGTTGCCACTGCATTCACTCTTGCGAGAATCTTGTCCAACATACCCATTTCAAGGGGAGGACCTAATAGTCTTGTGATTTTCGATATCCATGCCCTGCAGGTATTCTTTTCGGTTCTGTGTTGAATCAATATTGATAGTGATATAGGACCATACTTGGAAATGTGGCTTATTTTGTTCATTGCATTGTAGGAGAGATTCTACTTCGGTGATAATATTTTGCCATGCTTTGAAAGTGGGATACCGTTGCTTAAGAGTAGGCTCCAACAACTCCCAGATTCTGATAATGTAAGATGTTTATATTGTACCTCTTGTTTTAGATGATTTAATTCGGACTCTCGGGCCCATTTTCTTTTGTAACCTTTCACTTAGGGCACCTTGAAATTGAATGTTGGTTCTGATGGTAATGGGTGTTGATATTCTTCATTTTCAGATAGCCATTGCTTTTCCTGATGACGGTTCGTGGAAGCGATTTCACAAACTGCTCCATCATTTCCCGATGGTATGTATTATATCATCTGTATTCTGTATATCAACTAGAGAGTTTTCCTAAATATAGTGTCCTGATTCACTGAATAAAAAAGTAAGCATATCCAAGTAGTAACGTAATTTTCTTGGGAGGAAATCTTATTAAAGAATTTTCTTGGTGATCACAATATTGTTAGATGTGTCCTAAACAGGCAAGAAAATATTATATGGTATTAATTTTTCTATCATAGAGGATATTAGAAGAGCAAAATATTTAACTTGAATCTGTATCCTCTGGATGAAATGTGCTTATGGAATATATACAGGAACTTTATTATTGTGCCATTGATATGCAGATCGTCTGTGCTAAAGTTCGGGAAGGTGATCAGCGAATTGTGCGTATCAAGGAGGGAGACCCGAAAGGGCGGCATGTTGTAATTGTTGATGATTTAGTTCAATCAGGAGGCACTCTAATTGAATGCCAGGTAAGCAGATTCGCAGATTATTTTTTGATGTTTGTTCATACTATTGTTGATTTATATAAACATTGTATTCTGAACTCTACCCTCATCCAAAGACTCATCGATGAAAGTTAACATTCTTGGAATGTAGCTTCTAATAGGACTGGTGTACGTTTTCAGTTATAAACCATCTGCAAATAGTTGAAATATTAACAAGTTTTTTGTAATCTATTTGCTTCTTGTTGTGTGTTATTGAATCTTAAATTCAATTTTACCCTCTCATTTCCATGTCCTCAGAAAGTATTGGCTGCCCATGGAGCGACAAGAATCAGTGCCTATGTCACACACGGGATTTTCCCTAATAAATCGTGGGAACGCTTTAAACACGACGAGGGAGGTATTTCATCAATCTCTTGCTTATATTATTCTGTTTATTATTGTTGTTACTTTCATTTTGTATTTAGGCTAAACAGTTAAGCAAAAACAAAAAATCTGTATTATTATCACAAATCACTTCTGTTCATACTTTTCAGTTCATCTAGCTAGGGTCCATCTCCATCCTCTGTCTGGAATTTCATTTTGTGAATTATTTTTCGGACAAGAGGGAGGGGATGTAAGGTCAGAAATATACAAAACATAGGGTCCACAAAAAGTTCTTTTTTGTGCTTGCATTGTCTTACACAAAATGAATAATACACTCTTATCTCCTTCACACCAACACATATCTCAGTACATGTCTGGCTCAGTGCTAGAATCGGAAATTTTTGGAATTGATGAAATAGGAAGCGTATTGTTACAAATTCTTACATTTTTCATTTTTCAGATAATTGTCATTTGTTGTATACAGGGAATCCTGAGAGCGGGCTGAACTACTTCTGGATTACAGATTCGTGCCCATCGACAGTCAATGCAGTGATGAACCAGAAACCCTTTGAAGTCCTGAGCCTTGCCAGTTCCATAGCAGCTACGCTTCAGATATAACAGAAACTGGCCTTAATGTTATAAGGAAGAGTTAGTTCTGCTGTTATTCGTTTTACCTATGTCTACCAGTCATCACCAGAGTCGCCCGGTATAGAGAAAGTCAATTCAGGCTCTGGAATTTTGCATTTTGTTTGAATAAGTTAATAAGACCCTTGTGTTTTATTCGGAATACAATAATACACTACCAAGCAAAATCATTCTGTACAGGAGTTCGATGGCTAACATAGTGTGTCGAATTTTCATTTGATTAAATCTACTTCATTTTGCCCGAAATCTTGATATAGTTCAGTAACCTGTTGAGCGCCTTGCCGCTGTCAATGGCCTCTTTGGCTCTGTCGATGGCAAAGTGTACATCTTCTGCTCCGTCGCATCCTAGCAAGTGATCCGTCATTGCAGCATTCAGGACAATGCGATCGTAGGCTGGTCCTCTCTGGCCGCGGAGGGCAGCTAGACCGAGTTCTATATTCTTCGCAACCTGGGTTTTTAGGTTACAGACACAAAAAAAGAACGAGCCTCAAATCTCAATGACCAGTCATGTATCAACTAGATTCAATGCAAGAAAACCGAACATTGCTTGTAGTAGCTCTGTCAATGCTGTGAATTGAAGCTTAAAGACTCAGAGAAAAGATTGAAGGCATTTTTACCGATCTATCGGTTCTTGGAGTATCTGTTGGTTCAAAACCGTAGTCCTTGGCATTAACCTCAAGACTGAAACTCTCACGAGACACTCCTGCAAATTCAGACAACAGGTTATATATATGTTTGATGTAGCGCATGCATAGAACTAAAATTAGAGATTTCACAAACCATCGACTTCACAGGCAGATGCCATGCTTTTTGAACGAAACCCGGAACAGTAGTTCACAGGGAGTCTTTTTGACGTATTTTCTGATCGCAGTCTGGTTGTCATGGAGAGAGCTCCTTCCTCGCCCTACAGAAAATAAGAAAGGATCGCCAACTTGTCATTTTCAATCACATGATTGATGCTTTGAATAAAAACAGATGATTATCGACCCCCGTGTCACAAATTAATCCTGCTTGAGAAACCTTTCAATTCATCATCACTAAAAAAGCAAAGCTCTAACCTTCACCACCAGACCAGAATGCACGCCTCTTCTTTTCATAAGCATTAACAGTGGTTCCTCATAACCTTCATGATAAAACCCGGTAACAATTGATTCTATTCCACGAGCCTGTTGTGAACAACAGATCGAGTTGAGACATTCTGAAAGCCACACTTTCTACAAAATACACGCTGAGATAAATATACGTTTCCTTCATAGGGGAGTTCTACTAGTGAACAAATATTTATACCGGTTGAATGGAAATTCCAACTTCCTACATATCCGTGCTGTAAAACTAGATTTATTAAGAACTTGCACTAGATTTTCACTTGACAAGGTACTTTTTAAGGAGTCATAGGAAAACCATCTGAATGACAGATAATCTAATTAATGATTAATGATGTGCCTCACCCTCACAAGTTGCTGGACTTTTTCAGTTGTTGCCAATGGAGGGCGCTTCTTTATGTGCTCCCTCAACCCAATCAATGAGTATCTACAAAAACCGTGGAATGTTTTCATCTACTGTATAGTAAAAACGAGCAGTTACAAAAGAACCTGTAAGATTTAGGGCACATTCGGATTCATAAAACTCCGGAAGTTAGACCTCGGGGGGATTAAGTGCAAAGAGGGTGAAGTAAATAACAGGTTAGAGTTCATACAAGGATGGTCTAGCTTCCCGTTGACTTATGTAGGCAAAACCAACCCCTTCATCCTGAAACAAAAAACAAAAAAAAGTTAGAAGACGTGACGATTAAATCAAATTCTCGTTGAAGTTTCCATCCTCAAAGCAGTATGTGGGAGCACAAAAGACCTCAAGAATTCCCTTTGCCTGCAATGGAGATAAGCCTGTATTTGCTCCCATGAATTTCAACATTTGTTCTTCAGTGATGCCTCCCTGAAAAACAGGATGAGTCAAAACTATAATAAAGTAGATGCTCCAAGAATCCATCTGAAGTCCCATGGAAGATTTACTTTGTGGGAGAAGTTTCATCATTGGCAAGAAAAGGCCAAATAACAATATTTTTGGATACTTTTTTCATAGCAAGGTAGTTTTCAAATCGATTTTTCCTTGCAACCTATAATGAATAAACCGATAATATCAAGTATTACTCAGGCAGGTGAATTGATGAATAAACAGGAAGCTGACCTTAGGTGGCATCCATTCCACACCATGAAGCAAGCTAGATTCACCGTAACAAGATCTGACCGCAGCAACAAACAATGTGCTCCTGAAGTAACGTGTGTTTCCATCATAAGGTTCACCATAGTGAGTCAGTGATCTAATATCAGCAACAACAGGAGGGCCTGATGATCATTCAATTATATGAATTAACCAGAAGTAACCTAAAACTTTGTATTTCTCGTAAGATAACGGGAACGAATTGCAAATAGAGCACATACCAAGTTCGTCATCAAACGCAAGACAGTATGCTTTTAACTCTCGATCTGTTTCCCTGTTCATACGCTGGCCGATTAAAAATGCCGAAAGCAATGACTCACTCACTCCTGCAGATTCGGCATCTCCAGTTCTCAATGGAAGAACATCTTTTAGAACACCTTGAACTTCCTCATACCCAAGATGACCACCAGCCAAAATTTCCCTAAGGGCACCAACCAACCTCATGTCACTGGTACCATTACCTACATAGTGGGGCCCAATTGAATTTCCTGCCCCCATTATAGAGCCTTCAGGATCAGCTACAAATATTACATCAGGAGGAAGTGCTCGAACTAGGAGTGGCCAAAACATGTTCATAGCACGCCTTTCCCCTTCACTCCATTGTGTTTCTTCAGGAAACGCATTTGCCCGAATTGTCATTGCAGCAAAAAACGCCCCCATCTGAGCTCTGGAGACTTCATCATCTTCATCTTCAAGTTCTCCCCTAGCTGACATAAAGACAAGCACATCATGTAACTTACTTTGTGGATGCCATTTTGAGATTACAGTTCTTTCTCCAGACATTTACTTCTTCAGTCCAACATGTCACTGAACTTCAAAAGATATACTTCATATTTGACATCACAATCAATCGATGATCACAAGAGGCATCCAGGACGGTAATTGATCTATGTAAGCAGAACATTGATTACGCTTTCCACTCTCTACACATGAGAAGCGCTAGCTGCTAGTACAGTGTTTTATACATGCGGACGTCAAAACAGTTACTTTCGATGATAACCTAGCACGATGAAATGAAAAGACAAGCTATAAAGATGCCGAGATATTGTAATGCATAACTTCGATTCCTAATTTTACACCCGCAGTACTCGAGATAGGGACTTTGGAACCATTGACTGCAAGAATGCAAATTGTAATACATAGTCCCATCTCGAAGTTGTTATTGTTTGCGAGCTTCAATATATCACGACCATGAAAACAATATCCGGTATATATTATACAGGGATAATTCCACATGCCTCCCCCTAAGTTTATGCGATTTGCACTTACATCCCCCGAAACATAAATGCGTTTTGTAAAGTCTTAAGTTTAAATGTAGGGGTATTTTTGTCATTTCCGAAAAGGTTAACAGAGAGGGGGAAAGTGAAACTTTTAAAACTTAAGGATGTACCTCACACCGGGGGACTAAGTAAAAATCGTGTATATCTAATAGGAGGTAGGTGGAATTATCCCTATATTATATGAATGAGATATAGAAACTGACTTGTAACAGAGCATTTTGTTCTTCTCTGTGTACTATACTTGCAGGATACCAATGCTCAATCTAGCAATCTATGGCATTTCTAAGTTCGGTGAATATCCACAAACCAGACACTACCCATTAGGCCATTACATCATTTCACTAAACATTTCAAAAAAAATTAATTTGGATCATATCGATTCAGCAACAAGAAAGTACACAACAAAAACGAGACTCAAAATGATGAAACGAACAAACCCAAACCTGATCTCAGGATTGAGTCGAGGACCCTGAAAGCCTGTTCATCCGTGAGCGGCCTCGTCTGCGTCGGACCCGTACAAACCCTCGCCTGAGCCTCCAGCACCGTCTGGTTCGGCTTCGGCAACTCCCACCTCCGGTACGACGACGAAACCGTCGGATTGCGAGCATCGAACTCCGGAAACCCTAAATCCTCGATCGTCGAAGAACCTGCAACAACATTCGAATTCGAGCAACACTTGGCTCCAATCCCCCAAAGGTCAAAACTCCCACCCGCCCGGAACCGGAGCGAGGCGTGGATCCGCAAGGCAATGGGTCTGGTTGGGATCGGAGAGATGGAGGTGAAGGATTGTTGAGGACTGAGCAGAGCTTTCATGGCGGTTCCGTCTCGGCCAACGGGTATGTCAATTTCGGGCGGTGGAGGAATCTGGTGCGTCGGCGGGTGGATCCGGTTTCGTCATGTTCGTTCGATGGTCGTCGCCGTTCAATGTTAATGGGTGGAGCGAGAATTCACGGTTTGCTGAATTTGGAGTGCTGAGTATCAGTTGATTTCGACTTTTTCTGGATCCAAACAAATGTTGTGAGCAAATTTGTCCAAGTGATGAAAATGACGCGCGATATATATCTACCGACTAAATATTATTACGGGTTGGTGTGCCGCTTTTTGGATCGATAATCAAATAAAAATATTTATTCATGATATGATTTATATTTTCATTTATTAATAAGAGATGCATTCCTTCAAAAACCATCTCTTAAATACAAATTTAGTAACAATTACTATTTATTAGATAATAATAATCAATGGTCTATATTAATAGCTATTTTATTATATAATTAATTTCATAAGGGTATATATGACCATTCAAATAGTGAAGCCCACTTACAAATCTCAAGCCATCAAACGGAGAAGTGAAGAGGAGTCGACACGTTCTTTGTCTAGCGAACTCTCCTCCGCCAACGTCTTTGGGATCGTCCGGATGAGCTCGCCGACCCCGACAATTGCAACCATCGATATAGGTACGGCTCCGCAATCGCAATAACGTCCTTCGTGGCCGACTTTATGACATTAACGGTATATTTTGTTGATTTTTTTGTAGGTTTGTGTTTTTTAAAAATTGGATTGCTGTTAGATTTGAAATTGGGTATGACTGGAGGAGTAGACGTCATCGCCAATGTCGACGTTGACCACAGAGTTGCCTCGTTGCGACATGTTCAAGAGGGATTAGACGGATCTCTGTCGGAGGGTGGCTATGTTGACACATTTTTTTTCGAAGAGATGAGAGATTTTAGGACTCCTTTGACTTCCAATTTGGCCGAGACTGCTACGTCGTTCCAAGGGTGATACAATTTGGTGGCTTACATGGCTACTTGATGAAACAATTATTTGATTACATTGTCGGTGAATTATTAATTTTGAGATCAAATTGATCATGCTATTACTTATTGGGTTTTGTGATGCATGCATTGGCTCTGCATCTAAATTCATATGATCAACTAATGTGACTTTACTAGTAACAAGTGTATTGGACCAATTTTGCTATATTTGTGTCTCAAATTTACTTATCTTGATTGAAGCATTAAGTTGCTATCATGGAAGGATTTGATGGTAAATTTTATAGGCATGTTGAGTCATGAAACTGAATTACTAAAATCATGAAATTCGACTAATGAAACCATGAAATCATGAAATTTGATCAATGAAATCATGAAACTTGATTGATTAAACCATGAAATTCAAATAATGAAATCATGGAATTCGATCAATGAAACCATGAGTCTTTATTAATTAAATTATGAAACTATGGAATATGATTAATGAAATCATGAAATTTGATATTTCAAACCATGAAACGATGAAAGCATCAAATATAAAATCTGAGTAATGAAACAATGAAACCTTACGAATGAACCCATGAAACGATGTAATCGTTCACAAAATAGTAAAACCGAAATTTTTTATAAAGTAGTAAAATTAAAATCATGATTTTTGTTAAATAAAAAAGTTAAAATAAATAATGTGACAAAATACGAATTTACCCTCGTAATGGTGTTTAATGACAAAAATAAATACACAATTAATTAATATTTACACACTATGTCATTGGTGAGTCATCAGACATCTCAACCTTTCAAATTTATATTTAATGATCAAGATTAGTTCCTAATTTTGCACCTAAACCCATGGTTTTCCACTCAATATACCCCTACATTTATTAACTATCCCAATATATCTTTAAATTTCTCTTACCCCTCTTTGTTAACTTTTTTGAAAACTTTGTTAATTTTTATGGAAATGACAAAAATATCTCTGTATTCAAAAAATATTTTTTTAACTCTTTAGAAAACATTATTTTTTTTATAAAATTAATAATAAAAAACTGATTTTGATATTGTTTTTATAAAATAAATATAAAAAATGAAAAACTTTTTAAACATCTTTTTTTATTTTTGATATTTTTTGCATAAATTAAAAAATATATATTTATACTAAAATCAATTTTTATTATTTATTTAATAAAAAGAACAATGTTTTAAAAAAGTTTACAAATTATCGTAAATCTTTTTAAAAAAATTAGTGGAGTGGGGTAACTTGAAACGTTTGGTAACTTAAGAATTATAAAAAATACATATTTGTTTTGAGGGGATGTAAGTAAAAATTGTGTATACCTAAAAGGATGTATGTGAAATTATCCCTAAATAAAAAAAGAAGCAAACAATTAATAATTTCGGTATTTTTGATAATATTCCTACAAACGATGTCAAATATTATTGTACTGAAAGGAACAAACATAATAGATCTTTTGGTGACATACACAGTACGCATACACTAAACTTTTGGGTATTGTTTGACTAGGTACCACGGGTGACTCAGAATTATTTTTGGTTAACCCTTAAGCTATAAGATCAGAGAGATTTTGAGTATTCTTTGACCGCTAAAATGGATAGTTTATTTGAATAGGTAAAGAACAGACACTTTGGCAGGATATAGCTTGAACTGGCGTATTTTTCAATCATACCCAACGCATTAACATACTATATGTAGTTGCACCTAATTACTTTATGTTAAAAATATAGGTATACACTATACCAACCAACTCTCGATCAATTATCAACCACCACCGCCACACGATAAAGGAAAATAAGTCAGAGAAGTAGGAAATGAGTAGGGCCTAGAATGTAGATATTTCTTTTTCGTACACAATATTATAAAAAGTCAATGACATTGGTATGAAATTTGACTTGCACGAAAGAGTTAAGATTACCTGTAATCACATTTTATCTTAAATTTTGGTGATTTTGAACTACAATTGGCAGGTCTTGGGACCAAGTAAAATTTAAATCTTAATAAGTTATTGTGCTATTATAGGCAGTGACAATTCAGAAATTTTTTTAAGGACGACAAAATTTCATACTACAAAATTAATTTAATTAATACCATAATTAATTTTGATAATAAAATAAAGACTAAATGCATGTAAAAAAACTAATTATCTCTATTATTTATTTTTTTAGTTGAGTTTGAATTTAACTTTAATGTATATATAAAATACGAAGTGAGTCGGTTCGCGAGCGTTACAAACTTTAATAAATTGAGCTCGAGTTTAATAGATTTATGATACAATTGTAGATAGGGGTTTCTGAAAATGCCTGAAAACCCGACCCACTCGTTGACCCGACAAACTCAATACCTTGAAATGCCCGAGACTTGATCGGTCCAAGTCATTAATTAGGTGAAAGAGCTCCAACCAGCAATATAGATGGATTGTCCTCAAGCCAGATTTTCTCAACCCAAAGCAGACTTGACCACCCGAGGCTCGATAACACATAAGCCCATCCAGCCATCCCCCTCTTTGCAGAACAAGTAATAGAGCTCAACCTAGTCCGAACACACATATTGATGCAACGTACGTGGCTAGGAAAGACTCTTTATCAAAATTCGTTGATTCGCAAGAATACCGAAGATGATAGATTTTGAGGGAAACCTCGATTTTTTTAT
>JAYMTP010007108.1:0-11356 GCA_036897365.1 Geranium brycei | reverse complement strand
AAAAAAATAGAATTGAACTAATGGGGAAATCAAACTGGTTCAAATCAGATTTTTTGGCTGGCCGGTTCAAAACCTGAATTAATATAATAATATTACAAATATTTAATAAAATTACAAAACTAAAAAAATCAAATCAAAACCTCCTCTGAAGCGAATCACAGATTCAAACCCAACTCTGGCGATGCATCCGGCCTCATCTCCCTCGTTGTCTCTGTGCGCGAGAGCTTCTTAGATTTTGATTCGTAAGTTAAAATGACTCGTCTTCTCTTGTGTTCTTGGATCCAATTTGTGAGTTGAAAATTTTTTTGTACTACCCTTCCCTGTGTGTGAAGTTTCAATGTCAATTCAATTTCTAAACTTCTCATGTGGGTTTTTATGTTTTTAGTGTCCATTTCAATGGGTTTGTGATTTGGGAATTAATTGGAAAAAACCTAAAAATGGTCAATTGGAAGAAGGAAATGAACAAATCTGTGAACTTCTGTGGTCAATTTTTCACTTGGATTTGTGCCCAAATGGAGTATTTGAATCTGGGTTTCAACTGAGACATGAGATTTTTATCAAAAACCAAAATCTTGACATAAAATTTGAGCATTTTATACAATTTTAGATTTGTATGATACCGATTTTGACATATTTTTGCAAGTTCATTGTTTTAGAATGTGCAATTCTCAATTACATTCAAGTTGTATCTTCCTTGTAACAATATTTGCTTTAAATTTCTTGATTTATTTGTTGTGGGAGAAAAAAATAGTTTATGTTATACCAATATATCTCACTCATGTGGAGAAGAGGTCTTCCTGGTTACCACCTTAGCTTGCTCTGCCGCCGGAGTAGCTCCGTTGGCGGCGGTAGGGCTCTTGGCCTCCGGCGCGGCCAGTTTTTCCTCCGCCTCCTTGGGGTCATCGACGCGGCTGTAGCTCCTCCATTGTTCGCAGAAGAGGCGTTGAGCGTATATATTGAATGAATAATCAATAACATTTAGGTCTTTTCAATTCAACTCAAATATATTTTAATCATTTCACGTATTAAAAATATTAAAATATGACGAAAATGGACGGATAGACCATAAATGACAAAACTAAAAATGATGAATAGTCAAAATATTGTAAACATATGATTTGATAATGTGACATATTTATAGTATTTACTTGAATTATCCCTAAAATGTAAACTTGAAAACACTTTTCTATCGTTACCAAATTACACAGCACGGATCACATCGTCCGTAAAAGATCTCACCCAGAAACCAGAAGAGACGTTGAGAGTGAAGATTTGAAGATGACGATGATGGAGGTCTCCTGTTATGGGTCAAGGTCAGTTCCTACTCCTTCAATTTCTGCTACTGCGCCTCTGGTTTTGGTGAATTCCCCCCCAAATGTTACTTTATCAAGAACAAGGATGTTTCGTGCTCGTTCTCGATCTCAAATTGTCGCTGTGGGTAGAAGAAATCAATTGAATTCTAGGGCTAATGGTAGAGGAAAGCAATTTAATTATGCGGATAAGGGTAGAGGAAGGCAATTTAACCAAGACATGAGTGTTGGGGATGCTGTAGATTTATTTCGTCGGAAACTCCATGCTAGCCCTAGACCTCCGGTTAGAGAATTTGCTGATATATTGAAGTTAATCGCCGGAAAGAAGCAATACTCGAGAGCTATATCCTTGTATGAAGAGATGGGTGGTTTTAAAATCTTCCCCAATACACATCTTATGAACACTGTGATTAACTGCTATTGCAAGCTGAGTAACACTACTGCTGCTCTTGATTTGCTGAGGGAGATGGAAAAGTGGGAATATTGCAAGCCTAATGTTTTCAATTATAACACCTTGATTGGTGGACTTTGCAAAGCAGGAAAAACTGATGTTGCTGTCGAGTTGATGACGGAAATGCAAGAGGGAGGAGAAAGAGTGAAGCCTGATGTTGTTACATATACGACCTTGATTGATGGACTTTGCAAAGTTGGAAAAACTGATGTTGCTCTTGAGTTGATTAGGGAGATGCAAGAGGGAGAAAGTGTCAAGCCAAGTGTTGTTACTTATACTACCTTGATAGATGGACTTTGCAAAGCTGGAAAAAGTAATGTTGCTCTTGAGTTGATGATGGATATGCAAAAGGTACAAAGTGTCAAGCCTAATGTTGTTACTTATACTACCTTGATTGATGGACTTTGCAAAGCTGGAAAAAGTAATGTTGCTCTTGAGTTGATGAGGGAGATGCAAGAGGTACAAAGTGTCAAGCCTAATGTTGTTACTTATAATACCTTGATTGATGGACTTTGCAAAGCCGGAAAAACTAATGTTGCTCTCGAGTTGATGACGGAGATGAAAGAGGGAGGAGAAAGTGTGAAGCCTGATGTTGTTACTTACAATACCTTGATTAATGGACTTTGCAAAGCTGAGAAAACTGATGTTGCTCTTGAGTTGATGAGGGAGATGCAAGAGGGAGAAAGTGTCAAGCCTAATGTTGTTACTTATAATACCTTGATTGATGGACTTTGCAAAGCCAAAAAAACTGATGTTGCTCTTCAATTACTGAGGGAGATGCAAGAGGGAGAAAGTGTCAAACCCGATCTTGTTACTTATAATAGCTTGATTAATGGACTTTGCAAAGCCAAAAAAATTGACGTTGCTCTTAACTTGATGAGGGAGATGCAAGAGGGAGAAAGTGTCAAGCCTGATATTGTTACTTATTCTACCTTGCTTGACGGACTTTGCAAAGCCGGAAAAACTAATGTTGCCATTGAGTTGATGAGGGAGATGCAAGAGGGAGACAGAGTCAAGCCAAATGTTGTTACTTATACTACCTCGATTGATGGACTTTGCAAAGCCGAAAAAACTGATGTTGCTCTTCAATTAATGAGGGAGATGCAAGCGGGAGAAAGTGTCAAACCCAATCTTGTTACTTATAATACCTTGATTAATGGACTTTGCAAAGCCGAAAAAATTGAAGTTGCTCTTGAGTTGATGAGGGAGATGCTAGAGGGAGAAAGTGTCAAGCCAAATGTTGTTACTTATACTACCTTTATTGATGGACTTTGCAAAGCTGAAAAAACTGATGTTGCTCTTGCATTGATGAGGGAGATGCAAGAGGGAGAAAGTGTCAAGCCTGATATTGTTACTTATACTGCCTTGATTGATGGATTTTGCAAAGCCGGAAAAACTAATATTGCTCTTGAGTTGATGAGAGAGATGCAAGAGGGAGAAAGTGAGAAGCCTGATGCTGCTACTTATAATTCTATAATTAATGGGTTTTGCCGGACTGGAAACTTTAGTGCTGCTCTTGAATTGCTAATGGAGATGGTAGAGGAAGGTTGGAAGCCTACTAAATCTACTTATAATACTTTTATTGGTGGATTATGCAAAGCGGGGAACACTGCTGCTGCTGTTGAGTTATTGAGACTGATGAAGGAGGGAACTTGCAAGCCTGACGTTGCTACTTATAATATTATTATCAGAGAGCTTTGTGAATCAAAGGACATTACTGCTGCTGTTGAGTTGGTAATGAAGATGGTAGAGGCTGGTTGCAAACCTGACACTGCTACGTATAATGCATTTATCGACGTGTTTCACAAAACTGGAAACTTTACTGCTGCTGTTGAGTTGCTGAGGGAGTTGGAATTATTACGGGAAAATAAAGAGATTATTTGAGCAGAGCAGCTTGCTTAGGAAATGGTTTGATAATATAAGCGTATGAGGTGAGTGTTACTATCTCATTAACTTCTGTTCTCCTTTCAGTTCAATGAAAAATCCTCAAAACCAGTTTTCAATTCAATTTTCCTATTTTAATATATAAAAGAGTCTCATATGCGAAAGTTGAAATGTCATTATTTTTATACTATATGGTGTTTCCTAAATTTAACTTATTCTTACTGGATTTTCACAATATATCTTCAAGTACATTATCCTTATGCTTGGCTTGTTTATTGAATCCATAAATTTCTTCCAACGATCAATGTATTTCTGTGGATTTCGCGTAGGTCATCTCAATATGAACAGACTTAAGCGTTGTTGTGACATTCTCATAGCTATGCATGCAAGAGTTTATATCTTATTATTGTCCATTTTCTCATAGCTATGTAATAGTTTATATCTTATTATATTGGCCAAACCAAATAACTTTGAAATTGCACTTTTAAGATTGTATATGTTTTTTAAACTTGAGAATCATTCATACAAATTCATGTATTTGTCTGGATACCATTTTGATCTACCATCTTAGATTCTTAGCCTTAATTTATTTTTATTTATGCAGATATTCTTAATGCTTGATGTAATTTTTAATGCTTGAGTATGTAGAATGGAAAGTGAGCAAATATAGATTTCAGTTCAGTGTAAATTTCATGTACGTCTGTGATAGGTTATGCTCCAAGGTGTGGTATGCGTTCACTTAGTTCATGATTCAAGTATAAGAGACAGTCTATTACAGTTTAGGACTCCCCCTGAAGAAGCTTAGATGTATGTTAGTACTAGAAACGTCAGTGACGAGGTGTGGTCCGTTGTACTTGAACCTTGGACTAAGTGAATTCATATCACACCGGAAATATACTCCTACCACAAGCTATTACAATGATGATTTATATGTTTAAACAGTCTCTCTTGCTCAGGAGTTTAGGATATGCAGTGAGATCACCACATTTTAGGTGCTTTATGGATGATTTGTCTATGTACTTTTGTTCAGCATTGGTCGATTCACCTTTTCACATTCTTGGTGTCATTGAATTGGATGCTGTGTTCATAGCTCTTATTTTTCAGTGATATATGTGAATAAATTTGGTTTTCGAACGACCTAAAACTCATCAGCATCGAATCACTTACACGCATATAGAGAATCACTATATGGTCCCAAATAAGATAGAGATGGGCTAGTTTACGGCGATTGGAAGGAGACTGATGTACTTGTTGGCTTTGTTGTCAACAGGGGACAGAGAAGCGGAGGAGCCAATACATGGAGTTCTTGAGGGACAAGATATTGTGAAAGACGGTGACATGTATGATGGGTGTTGGGGCGGAACTTGCATTCTTTCTTGAGGACATGTTCGACATGGTCAATGATCTGGGATGCTCGTAGAGGTGAGAGCTGGTAAATTTTTTACCAACAATGTTAAAAACAGTGTTGCTGAAAATAAGTTGACCGTGAAAATCATTATCATTCTTTTGTTTGTTGTGGTTCTATGCAAAAACGCCATAGTTACCCATTTATAATTATTAGCATTTTTCTTTTTGTGTAATAAAAAACTAAATAGTTAACCATGATTTTTTTTTGTTTGGTAAAAAAAAGAACAATGATATTGTGCAATTTCCGTATATAGAACAAACAAAAATTGCTGATTTAATAACTATGCACTTCTCTGCTGCGGAGACAATCCAGACAGCGTAGTAGCTAACCTAATGAAGATGCATTGGGAAAGGCTTTGTTATTGTGACTTTGAGTATGGCTATGGGTAGAAGAAATCAATTGAATTATACGGTTAAGTGTAGAGGAAATCAATTTAATTATATGTAGATTTATTTAGCTGATATATTACCGGAAAGAAGCCCTAACACATGTTATGAACACTGCTTACGGAAATGGAAAAGTGGGAATATTGCAAGCCTAATGTTTTCAATTACAACACTTGATTGGTGGACTTTGCAAAGGTGGAAAAACTGATGTTTCTCTCGAGTTGACCGGGGAGGAGACGAAAGTGTAGGGGTGGCAATGAAGCGGATTTGGCAATTCCGTCCTTGCCCCATTTGTAACGGGGGCTAATATTCCATGTCCCCAACTTAAATTTTTGGGCTAATATTATATGTTCCCAACCTAAATTTTTAGTGTATCGGGGTGGGGATACATCTCCCGTCCCCGCCCGAATTAAGGGATTCACCGCTCGTCCCCTCAGTAAACGGGGCGGGGCATCGAATCTCTTTCAGGGATGGGGAATTGTGCCATCCCTAAGGCAGGAAAAATTGATGCTGCTCTTGAGTTGACGAGGGAGATGCAAGAGGGAGAAAATGTGAAGCCAAATGTTGTTACTTGTAATTGATAGACTTTACAAAGCTGTAGAATGAGAAAATGACACCTAAATCCCTTTACTAAACACTGTTTGCACTTACACACCCTAACTAAAAACTTAATCTTTAAACACTCTTATGTATTTTGTTATCTCACTTAACTTAACACCGTTAGTTTTATGAAAATATAATTTTGACCTTAGTATTCTATCAAATTTCGAAATAGTTGTCATTATTTAGTGTTAGTCAATGACAACCCACTAAGAGCTTCTCGAATCACTTGATCGATTTGATTTTTTTTTAGTAGAGGCCCTACCATGGAGGTGGAGCACGAAGTGACAATGACCAGAGGTGTAAACGAGGTGAATCAAAAGTGTTCGGCTTGAGTTCGTTTCGGGCTTAAAACGAGCTTATACAACTAAACTTGAGCTCGATTTGCTTAGTTTAAGTTTTTAGTTGAGAGAGTGTGATTGCAAATAGTATTTAGTTAAAGGGGTATATACGTCATTTTCCTTAAAAACTAATGTTCTGATTGAGTTGACAAAGGAGATGCAAGCGGGATAAAGTTTCAAGCATAATATTATTAACTATAATACATAATAAATGAGTTTAAGACTTCCGCCAACAAGATTAGGTGTATGATAGTACTAAGGGAGAATGATACTTCATCTAAGCATCACTGAAAATTTAGTACACGTAACTTTTGTTTTTAGCCCACCTAACTTTAGTTTTATCACGTGCAGTACCAAAATTGTTAAATGTTTTCACTTTAATAGAATCGGTTAATATTTTCATCAAATGACAAAAATACTCCTTACAAAAATCAGAAAAAATCTAATATTAATTTAGTGTGAAATGACAATTATACCACCAATCTAATATTAAAACTCTAGGACAACCTTGCATTTTTACCACTTACGTAATAACGTTAATAATAATAAAGTTTCGATATTGGAAATGACTATTTTACCCTTATTTAAATATTCATTTCAATATAATAAGAGGTCATATTTGTCTTTAACAATAATAAAAAAATAAAAAGAAGAAGAAGAATGGTAGATGAACTTGTTTGTAGCGTTGCTTGCTTGGCGCTGGGCAGGACGAGGAGGGAGAAGCAACCAGAGCGAGGGATATGGATGAGG
Source organism: Geranium brycei (assembly GCA_036897365.1). Classification (NCBI taxonomy): domain Eukaryota; kingdom Viridiplantae; phylum Streptophyta; class Magnoliopsida; order Geraniales; family Geraniaceae; genus Geranium; species Geranium brycei. Next base: position 4,226 of record JAYMTP010007108.1, on the reverse strand, counting down.
GGGGGCTGGGCTTGACGGAGGTCTCGAAGCTGCCATTTTTCAACGAAAGATTTGACATAATTGGATGAATTGTAGTAAAGTGAATAACTTGAATAGTTAGAGCACCTGCAAATGCTAAAATGAAAGTTAGGTGTTGTGAAGCGAATATTGTTGATACTTACTGTGACAAAGTGTCATTATTCCTTTTATACTTTAGGAAGACACTAAGTAAATGCATACCACACCAACAAAACACACACTCTCTCTTTTGATCAACGAAGAGACAGATTATCAAAAAGGAAGAAGTTGAGATCCCGAAAAAGGAGCTGAAATTTCAAAGTACAAAAATGAAGCAAGTCAAACGTCAAAACAAGAAAGAGAAACACACACAATAATACTAATACAAGAGATAAGAAGTTGAGCAAAGAGGTGAAGTGCACTACAAAATTAGAGTTAAAGAAGACATTCCACAGTTTTGAGCATCTTCATCATTCATGAGTTAGAGTTTAGTCGTGAGGTCTTCTTCGTTGTTAAGGACGGTCAATTTCAAAACTTTGATTTTCCAAAAATTTCTCGGCAATCATTCTCAGATTCAGAGCAATAGGAGGAGACGGCAAAGCAAAGAAAACTTGCTCAGATGAAACTCAACGGTGAAAAAGCTTGAAACGATAATGTGCAGTGAGATCACCCCATTTTAGGTGCTCTATGGATGATGGTCTATGCGCTTTTGTTGAAGCATTAGTGTCTTGAATTGGACATTGTGTTACATATATCTTGTTTCTTCGTCCTATAAGTGAATATACTTGATTAAATGTTTATTTCCAATTCCATAGATTCTAAGCCTTAGCTACTTGCTTTAAGATTGCTTATCTAAAGGTGTAAATGAGTTAGTCGGGTTTTAGTTTGGCAAGGCTCGGTTTGACTCATGAAAAAAGTATTCGGTTCGAGCTCGACTTAGATTCAAAAGAGTTTATGCAACTAAACTCGAGCTCGCCTAAAAGAAATAGACAAGCTCGAGCTCGGCTCGGCTCGATTCGGTTTGCTTAATTTTTGATGCAGATATTCATTAAAAATAAAATAAGTATTAAATAAAATATATATAATTCATCAAATATTGAATGTGCCAGCTCGAGATCGGCTTGACTGATTCGGTTCGTCTAATTCATTATAAATATTTACATTTTTTAAAATATGTTAATAAACATATATTTAATGAAATATTATACAAGGCGGCTCGAGAGCCTATCGAGTCTTAGAAAGTTAGACTTGAGCTCGAATTCTGCTCGAACTCGGTTATAACGAGTACAAACCGAATATTTAAAAAGTCGAGTGATATGGTTGAGGCTGACTGTTCGAAACTTCTTCCTCCTAACTTTCTCTCCTATTGCTTGAATTCAAATAAATAGTTATGTCGCCAAGCTCTAATATTCGTAGCACTCATTAATGGTTTAGTCCGTTTTATCTTGGGAGATAATTGCTCGTTGATACTTTCAGTGCCGTAGAGGAAGCAATATTGTCTTAAGGAAACAACAATTTGCTGGACTCGGACGTTCTTCTCTTTTACATTCTCGATCTCTTCTCAACCATCTCCGGTACAAATCTCATACTTCAACTATTTTATCTATAAGTATTTGATTTATTGTTTACATTCATAATTAATGGTCTACACCGAATGCATATACTATGCCAGTTAATTCATGCACGTGCCTTGACAACCACACCTTCATGATGCATTTCATGTATTGAGTTATCTCAAGAGCAACTCGGGTCAAGACATATGTTATCGTCCCTTAAGTTACATGTTTATTGTGATGCAAACTGGGCTGAGTGTCCAGACACTTGTAAATCCCCCACTAGTTTAATTATGTTCTTTGGACTTTCTCCAGTCTCATTGAAATTTAAGGAACCCATAATCAAAATCAACTAAAACGATCAAACAAGCCACTCCAATCCGATCATTGACCAATCATATTACAAAACCAACAAGAATAAAAGAATTAAGAGGACTCACAAAGAGATACTACTCCCACTATGACACTTTTAAGAGAGCCTTGTGTATTTCATTAATGACAAAATTGTAATTTAAACTTGCATTTTGTATAAACATAAGGAATAATTCCAGGTGGATACTCCTGAATATGTCACATTATCACATGACTACACCTGGAATATTTTGTATCATGGTGACTACCTATGAATAATTTTGTTTTTCACTTTTGGTCTTTCCGTCCATTTCCATTAGATTTTAACATTTTTAGTATGTGAAATGACTAAAATACCCTTAAGACGTGAATAATTTATTAGAGTTGGATTGAAAAGACTTAAATGTCTTTAACCATTCATTTAATTTTCATATAAGTGCCCTCCACCCCTTCCCTCTCTCACTCATCTCTGTCTCTCCCTTTTCTCTTAATCTAAAATTAATAAGCCGGTTGAAACTGTTACTTTGGCTTCACTTGCAGTTGCTGCCATGAGAGAGAGTTTCGAGCTCCAAGAAATGTGAGAGGAGGGGGCAAGCAAAAGGTGGGTCCTTATTTAAGGTTTGGTGCTTCACAGCTGCTATGGCATGTGAATAAAATATTAAAGGTTTGGTGCTTCACTGCTATGGCATGTTTGTTGATATGAATAAAAAATTCATTATTTATAAAAATAAATGGGGGATTTCTATACAATGCAAAATTACTGAAAGCAATACTTTTTCTGTGAAAGACCGAATCACCAAAACTTTTGGTTCATTGGGTGTGTTCTCCCAAAATTGCATCCTAATTTGAAATTCATTTGGATATTTTCTATTTTTTCCCAAAATTATATTTCTTTGACCCAAATCTGGACCGGGAATCGGGGCCGACCCGTAAGCAGCAGAGGCTCGAGGCTCGAGGCTCTCTCTCTGCAGCGACGGAGCCATGGAGCTCGCCGACGTCAACGGCACCGTCGTGTGGCGCACCAATACCACCGGCTTGTTAATTTCAGATTAAGAGAATAGGGAGAGAGAGATGAGTGAGAGAGAGAAGGGGTGGATGACACATCTATAAAAATTAAATGTTAAAGGCATTTAGGTCTTTTCAATCCAACTCTAATAACTAATTCACACATTAAGAGTATTTTAGTCATTTCACATGTTAAAAATGTTAAATCTGACGGAAATGGACGGAAAGATCAAAAGTGAAAAAAAAAAATTATTCATGAGTAGTCACCTGATACAAAATATTGTAGGTGTAGTCATGTGATAAGTGACATATTCAGTGGTATCCAACTGGAATTATCCATAAAAATAACAATTATATTAAGAATTATTACTTTTCAAAAAATAAAAATAAATTTTTAGAAGCTTTTTTTTTTATTTTATCTTTTAACTAAAATATGTATAATCAAATTTATTGATTAAATTATTTTTTTGTGGTAAAAAGCATTTATGTAAATTTTAATTATTAATTGGGATAAATCCACGTAAACCCCTTAGTTTTTAAAAGTCTCACTTACATTCCCGAATTATAAATGCTAACTGTGAAGCCCATTAGTTTTACAAAAGTCCCACTTAACCTCAATCCGTTATTTTCTTAATTTTGTTAAACTTTTTGGAAATGACAAAAATGCCCCTACATTAATTTTTTGTAAAATTTTAAATATGTTTTTAAAACATAAATTTTTATAAAATAAATAATAAAATTATTAGCATTAAAAAATAAAAACGATGTTTAAAAACCGTAATTTCAATTTTCAAAATTTTTTCAATTTTTTTTAAAATAATAAATTAAAATCATTTATTTATCATTTATTTTATAAAAAAGTTATGTTTTAAGAAAAAGTTTAAAACTATTATTTAATTTTTTTAAAATATAAATGCATTTTCGACATTTCCAAAAATTAACAGGATTTTCAAAAATATTAACATAGAAGAATTGAGTGGGACTTTAAAAAGGTAAAAGCCTCACAGCTAATTAACATTTATAATTCAAGAGATGTAAAGTGAGATTTTGAAAAACTTGTGACATTAATGTGGAATTATCCGTTATTAATTTCAAAAGCAATCTCGTCATTTTTTCTCAGGGATAATGACAGTTTGTTACACCTAATTATAGCGAAATGATACTTTTATACCCTGACTAACTTTCTCTCTTTTTAGTACCCTGACAATTTTTTTGTGACAACCTACCTCTAAAATGCCTAAAATACCTAAACTATCACTGATTCAATTGAAAAAAAATAGAATTGAACTAATGGGGAAATCAAACCGTTTCAAATTAGGC
>JAYMTP010007107.1:0-11357 GCA_036897365.1 Geranium brycei | reverse complement strand
TATTGTGTATTTTGTTAATGACAAAAAGATGCCATCAACTCTATATTGTGTATTTTCTAGCACTGATATTGTGTAGTTTCTAACATAATGTTATAACATCCAAAAATTCTCAATTCTTACCAAATTGAACTAACGCGTTTATAATTTTGCGTTTTGCCAATTAATCAAATCAATTTATGATTATCCAACTAATTGGGTCCAATTGGACATGACCAAATAATCGAACCAGAAAACCGAACAGTTTCCAACCCATTAGTTCCAAGTTTGAATCTCCAAAATCAAGAATTGATTGATAATTGATTTGGTTCTGACCGGCTCGAGCCGGTTCTAAACCCATGCCAATCCTTACAAATACGCACATTTTTCACAAAAAATTAAAATCACACGACACTTTCTGTCATTAAAAAATACATGGGCCACTATCGCAAAAATTTGATAATATATCACAAGGTTTTGTTATTTTCCCAAAAATTTATTCGGGTAGCTAATTTAAACAAAACACCAACTCTTTATTACATAAGTGGTATAATTGACACACAGACACTCCCAAAACAAACATTCACAATCACATATAAATGTTATAACTTTATAAATTTCTATTTGTCCGGAAAAAATCGTTTAGACTTGGCGCGGTCATAACAGCCACAGCAATAGCAATTCCCTCTTAAAAGTCAAAACCCACCTCTCTTGCTGTTGCTGAAAGCCATGAGAGCTCCACAAATCAGCACCAAGCCCATGAAGCTTCTCGATTCTGGAGATGGGTGTTGAAGACGAGTAAGTGGGTTCATCTTCTTTTTCACATTCCATCCAGATGGCCGTACCTTTGCGATGCGATTCGAGGTAAATTCTACTTTTGAATCTCGTGTGTTTTTGATGTTGTTCTTGGTGAATGCTTCGATTTCGTGTCCTTGATTTTGGGATTTGTCCAGAAATCAAATAGGTTAATTGAATTGAAGGAGTTCATAACAGAATTTCAGTAACTATGAGATTGAGCTGAAATTTGCAGAAATGAAGTTTTCAAAAATAATAAGAAGGGGCATTCCGAGAATTAAACTCGGGACCTCTCGCACCCTAAGCAAGAATCATACCACTAGACCAATGCCCTTGTTGATGGTGTTGATTTTACATTATTATAATAAACTTATTTGTTGTTTTCAAGGATTCGAAAACCCAATAAGTTTGCTGAAAAGTGATTTGAGAAGAAACGCGTTGCTCAAATGATTTATCTGAAGCTTACTACGTACAAAATGCGAGAAATTGATATCGATCCTAGAATTTATCATGTACATCTTGATTTTAGGTTCGAATTCCTGTGGGTGCATGCTTGTGAGCATGTGGATTAAATAGAATTCCCCTTAATATACTTGTAATTATAGGCAATTGAAAAATAAGTACTAGCTTTTTCCATTTCTCAATGGTGTAAAATGAATATTGGTCTGGTTCTTCAGAATGTATTTTTGTTGGTAAGTAGTTTATGTGCAACTATGTAAAATTTGACTTCATAGTGTGATCATGTAAGGAACTCATGAAAGTATTGCTTGCTCAATGGGAAAAGTATTAGACAAATTGAAGGGGCATTCCGAGAATTGAACTGGGGACCTCTTGCACCCAAAGCAAGAATCATACCACTAGACCAAATGCCCGCATTGATGGAAACAACTATATTGTTATTCACTATGATTTTGTGTATATTGGTTTGGTTGAGATTTGTATGACTAATAGATTATTGCTCGAGTGCTAAATAAAGGGGCATTCCAAGAATTGAACTCAGGACCTCTCGCACCCTTAGTGAGAATCATACCACTAGACCGTGATAACATTGTATTCATTATCATTTTGTATATATTGGTTTGGTCAAGACTTGTGTGACTAGTAGGTTATCTTCAAATGCTACCGGCTCTGGTTCTTTGCTAGGTATTTTAGGAGGTAAGTAGCTGTTTCTATGGTATAATTTTGGTGCAACTCTGTAAAAATGGGTGTCATATTGTGATGATGCAAGGAACGCTTGAAAGTGTTGGTTAGTTCTAGCACTGATATGTACGAGAGGCGTGCTTGTCGGGAAAAATGGAGACAGGAATGTTTTTGATACTAGTTTCTCCTGTTCGGGGTCAATTTCCTCTTGCAATCACCTATGAATGTAAATGATTTGTTTTGTTGTTCATGATGTTTAAACTATGGTGATCTATCCCAATTCAAACTATAAAAAAAGGTACCCTGAAATGTGAACCAGAAAATGGTATATTACATTCTCTGTATATACGTTGTTGACTCGATCATAACTCTATTGAGCCTTGAGATCGAGCAATTGATTTGCAACATCTGCAATGAGCAGAGTTGATTCTCATATGTTTTGCTGTTGTTCTTAGTAAAGGCTTTGATTTTGTGCCCTTGATTGTGATATTTCTCTTGTTTTGAGCTAAAAATAGTAGAAATCTGAAATGAAGCATTCAAAATAGCAAAAATCTAAGGGGGTCATTCCGAGAATTGAACTCGGGACCTCTTGCACCCAAAGCAAGAATCATACCACTAGACCAAATGCCTGTGTTGATGGAGGTCATTGTACAGTATTATACAAAACATACTTGTTATTTTCAAGAATAATTGGAACCATTGATTTCATGCTAATTACATGAAGTCACTGCCTCTGCTTTGTTTCAAAAGTGAAGCAAAATAGTTTATTAGGCATCCTCTCACACCCTGAGCGAGAATCATACCACTAGACCAAATGCCCATGTTGATGACAATGATTGTACAGTATTATACTAGTCTTATTTGTTTTTAGCGTCAAAATAGTATGCATTAGTTGATCATTAGAAGCCATTGATAAGTTTGTTGAAAAATAATTTGAGAAGAAAGATATCGCTCAAATGGTTAGTTTGGAATTTTATTATGTCAACTTATTTGACCGGTTGACTAGCAATGAAGACTATGTTAGTCCACTTTTGAAATTTTATGGACTACTTTGGTGAAACAAAATGAGAGGAATTGAAATGAGGACTTTCTCAACCTCTATCTGACCAAAATGACTAATGATCCTAGAATCTATTAATATACTTGTCCAAAGCTTGTAGCTAAAAGTATAAATTTCGTTAATATACTTGTAATTGTATAATAATAATAGGAATTTATTTATTAAAAAAACTGCAAGTTTGGCCATTTCCCGTACGACCAAAAGACTATCTCCAAATGCTATTAGCTATGGTTCTTCAGAATGTATTTTAGTTGGTAAGTAGTTGTTTCTGTGGTATATTTTTTTGTGCAACTTTGTAAAATTTGATTTCACAGTGTGATGATGTAGGGAACTCTTGAAAGTTGAATGTATTGCTTAGTTAATAGATAAATTGAAGGAGTTCATAGCAAAACTTCAGCAACCATTGCATTTGGAAGGTAATTCAAGAGCTAAAAATATCATACATGAAGGATTCGGGTTGTATCTCGATGTAGTTGTAAAAAGTGGCTTAAGTAATTGGAGGGGCATTCCGAGAATTGAACTCAGGACCTCTCACACCCGAAGCGAGAATCATACCACTAGACCAAATGCCCATGTTGATGCAAGTTGTTACACTTATGTTTACCACAATTTCTTATGCATTGGTCTGGTTATGACTTGTGTGACTCTTATCACAATTCTATCGTTCAACCAGACTAGTCGTTTTTAAATTTCTATAAGCTATTTTTTGCGCGTGTTAATCTTGTGGATACTGATCCCTTAATTTGCTATATCTTCAGGACAGCAAAACGTTCTTCCCCTCGGGCTGCTATAAGGTCAGTAATGAAATTGAACATCCCTGTTCTGTTTATAGGCATTGTGGATGCGTATTTTTGCTTTCCTAAACCATTTCAGTCGTGAAATCACTACTCATCACTTTTCTCTGACAACATTATTACCAAGGAATAGACTTGTATTCATGTTCATCGGGATAAACAGACATATGCGCAACATACATATGAAATATACATAGGAAGAAAGTAAGAAAGTAACTTAGATGTTACGTTTCAATCTTTAAATTCTTGCATTACAACATAGTTCAGTTTCTGTCTACAATAACCTTTCTTTTTGCTGATATAGAACCAATCACAATATTTTAGTTGGTAAGTAACTGTTAAACTTAAATAAGTTACTATATTATTGCAAATGAAATTTGTTTTTGAGTAAATAAATTGAAGGAGTTGATAGTTAAAAATACCAGAAATAAGAAATGGAGGATTGAAAATAGAAAAAAACATTGAAGGGGCATTCCGAGAATTGAACTCGGGACCTCTCGCACCCTAAGCGAGAATCATACCACTAGACCAAATGCCCAAGACAATAATAGTGATTACATAGTTTTTACTATGTAATTTGTATACATCGGTCTGGTTATGTATTGTTTGACTCTTATCATAATTCTATAGGCTACTCACATTTGCAGGTCAATCTTATAAATTCTTGCATTACAACATAGTTCAATTTCTGTTTACAGAAACAATCACATTACTTTACATTTGATTTCTTGCACACTTATAGCTTGCAGTCCAAGTAAATAACAAATCCCAAATCTTTACCTTCACAACTATACAATCAATCACTGATCTATGAAAGAATATTGTGTCTCAGGTCTAGAGAGCTGCGTATAGGAGCTGGTTCCAGGTGTCCGGCAGCCCCGGGAGGCACCAATGGCTGCAGTCGTTGCCCCCGTGCTCCCCGCTGTAGCCCGCCGGGTGGGCGTCTTTCCTCAGCTGCGACAGCGTCGTGATGTCGAGCAGGTACACCGGCTTCTTGATGCTGCTCAAGACCCTTTTCACCACCGCAGCCGCCGGGGGGTGGCCTGCCGGATACGACGAGCCGGTGAGCGGCGCCAGCTCTCCGTTGCAGCTCTTGCTCGGCTGGTTCCACTCCCTCCCCCTGGTTTTATCATAAGAAATAAGTCTCAAATGCTTTCAATACATGTGTTTAATTTGGCAAGTAAATGTTCTCTAAATAATGTAATTCTCCTTTAGAGGTAATAAGATGAATAGGAAAGTCATGAGCAAGAAACCAACTGTCGGAAAATATGCTAGAATCTCAACACTCGGAGTCTGGGACTGACTGTGATTAGTTAGTATGGTGGTCTCGCTGACGGGTCAACAAGTCAAGTGAAAGCGACCAATCTGATAAAAGTGTTCGGTCTTAGAGTCTAAAGGCAAGAAGAGTCTAAATTTTTTGATGATTTTAAAATTGCTATAATTCGATTGTTTATTTGTTTCTGCGTGGTCAGATGTTTTTATGTTTATAATAACATGAAACATAAGAATTATGGGTTGAGTTGACTTACTGATAATGTGTGGGAGAGATGCCCTGAAAGAAGACCTTTGTCTTAGCTGGGTTGATGTTAAGGTCAACCCATCTGGCCCATGTGTTGAGCCCTTTATAAAATGCCACCAGACGGTCCATGTCTTTGTACAATTTGGTCCCTTCTCTCATATAATCCCATCTGAAAAGTCAATTTAATGATTAATAATAATTTTTGTTGAAGTCAATAATAAATAATAAATAGAGGGTGAAATTGGAACCGAAACGTACGGCTGAGCGTTGCCGGTGTGGGTCCACCAGTGCCAGGAGTTGAAGATCAGGACGTCCATGTCCTTCCACAACTTACCGGCTGAGATTGAGTCCAGCCTCAAAACCCGACCCGCAGATTCTCTCGTTATGTCCACAAGGTACGGCGTGCGATACAGCTGCACCGTCACTTGATACTCCTGCACCGCACACGATACAAACCCACCCACCAAAAGTAATTAATAATAATTAATTAACTGTAATAAATAAATCTACCGCGGCGGCGGCTAAATGGAACTGTCACCATCTCGTGAATGAATGGCCATTCACTATTATCCAGGCTGGCTGCCACCTAATCACAGCCTGTCTGTGCCACGTGGGCCCAGACTGTCCTACGTGGCAATTTAAAATAATGAATGGACTGACCGTGAAGTACACGGTGGACATCGAGTCTCTCCGGACGAAGTTGTATTTGGCCGTTGGGACCGACGCGTGTATCATACACGCGAGCGATTCGAACATGTTGAGACTCAGTGAGTCACCAACGAACATTATTTTCTTCCCTCTCCACCTCCTCAGTAGCTCCAATCCATTAAACCTATTCACCCACCAATAACAACAACCATTAAAAAAAACTCGAACGAAAAGGTCGCTCGTTTCAATCTTCACACGTGCAGTTATTGTTGATAAAAAAATATAATAGCACGAGTCACGACTCAGTACTGAGTCGTGCATGTGCATATTGCATACCTGGGAAGAGCGCACGAGTCGGGTTTCCAGGAGTACTTGAGGTATTGCCTGTCGGGTCTCCCGTACTTGAGGCAGTCGAACTCGGAATCTATGAACGGGCACGACGTGTACAGGGGGCCTGACACGTCGGGCACCCATTTCCCCTGAAACAGATCGCACCCCGCAATCTGTTTCTTTCCGGACAAGTTGCTCGTGTTATGAGCACGAGCAGCTTTACCGGCTAATACTGCTTTTGGTCGTACTGCTATCATCATCAGCACGACCGAAAGCAGTAGGGGAAGGAGGAACGATGAAGCGGGTCGACCCATGATTTGTCCGGTGGCTATAGTAATGGAGAAGAGTATGCATTGCGCGAAGAGTTTATATAGAGAGAGTTGGAGGGCTCACATGGGTTTGTGTTTAGCTTTAACCAAATTAATAATTGACATAAATGAATGTATTTAAAGTGATAATGAGTTGGATGCGTTTATAATAATTCACAAACCTAACAAATATGGTTTGAAAAACCTTTTAGTTTTTAACTTGATAGTTTTTTATTTGTGTCGTGGACGTTTATGCGCATGATCTGAATTGTAGTTGAATGATTGTGTTTTTGTGTGTAGCTATTTTAATAAGAAAACAATATTTTATAGAAACTTGTACGACTTTTATAAACATATTCAAATATGAACTGTTTATTTTAGAGTACTTACTAGAAAATAAATGGTATTCTAATGTATACACTTTCTTATTTATGTCTAAAGTTGATAATGGTGCTCGATCATGGTATAAATAGGATAATTTACTTCCAATTGAGTTTAAAAATTGGTGGATTAGGAAAACATTTTATACTATGATTTAATTTTAAAACTTGCAAATTAGAGAAAGTTTGTGTTCATGAGGGCCTTGCATTTATACAATTATTGGAGGTTGGCCTAACTAATGAAGGATCAAATTCAAAAATAAATGAAAGACTAAATTAACAAAAAAATATTTAGGAGTGTAAGGACGAAATCATTGAGGTGTATCATGAATATATAACTCTTATTTTAATTAATTAAAATCAAAAATTTCATTTTAATAGTGTTCTACAAAATTTTGACTTGTTTGACTAATCTTTGATTAGTTCCCCACAAATTCTTTATAATTTTTAATTACTCTTTTAACTGATTTATTTTTCGATTAATCTCCGATTAGTTCTTAAAATTACTCTTTCCGCCCTATTAGCGTCTAAAGATTTTTAAAATACTGCATTTTAATATCATATTCATTCAAGTGCATATGTGAAAAGTACGATAATACCCTCAAGTTTCCTTTTTAATTTATTGTATCTATATTACAAAATGATATTTTAGGGGAGTGTTTGGGACCTAATGTATTTAATTTAGTTTGTGTTTATGTGTGTGTTATTGAGGTTAACTAAAAGGGTAGTTGGGCCCACCACATCGGACTTCGGCGGTTGAGTTCTGGCGGTGGGCGTAACGACATTCTCCAATAAAGGTCAATAGACCCAACACCTTTTGTGGGCCCACTCCTACGTTGTATGTATATGTAAGTAGGTGATCTGTCCATCTTACCCTTCCTACTTTCTCGGTCTTTTGCGATTTTGAAAGGCTTGGTTTTTATTACGATTTAAAGGGGCATCATGGTCATTTTGTAAAACATATGCATATTAAGTGAAACTAAAAAAATTCAAGTTACTGAGAGGCCGGGTATCGACAAAACCCTCGTGAAGGTTCTCGGGAGCAGATCAAATTGTGGTAGCATCTCCGAGTGTCTGGATCCCTACGGACCCGGGAAAATTAAAGATAAATGTTAATGGGGGAATTAATGCGGAAAGAGGGTTCTTGAGTATATGGCTTGTTTGTAGGGACGCATAGAGTCGAGTAGTGGTAGCACTATGCAGACGCTTTTCGGGTCATCTCCATTCCGAAGAGGTGGAGGCCGTAGGTGTCAGAGAAGGTTTATCATGGGCAAAAGAGAAGAATTGGACTGAGGTGGTGTTCGAAACAGATTGCCTTAGGGTAGTGGATCAGGTTCGGCAAAGGAATCAAGGAAGAAACATGTTCGGTGGCATCATCTGTGATTGTAGACGATTTCTCGCTGATCTAGAGTTAAGTTTCTCCTTAGTTTTTGCGCGTCATTCCTGTAATAAAGTGACTCACGAATTGGCCAAGTTTACTTTAACTAACGGTAACTGGGATCATGGTAAGAGATATGTCTCACCATCTGTATCTTCAGCTGTCCAGCTAGATGCTGGGTTACTAGCTATTTAATAAATAAATTCGTTTTCCCTTAAAAAAAATTCAAATTAGGTCATTGTCTTTGTTTGTTAGTGTCGTTGTAGAGTAAAGGACTTGAATGCAAATATTATTTCAAAATTTGGACCCTAAATTCAAAGTCATTTTGAAAACTACTACTTCGCTAAACAATTGCATTTATTAAATTATTAGTATTTTAAAAATATTACTGGCTCTTATTTTTATGTAATAATGATTAAAAATGCATGACCATAAACAATTAATGTTTGTCTTAAACAAGACGTGTTTAACAAAAAATAGATATGATATTCGTTATATTTTACTAAAGTACGTAAAATATCGATTTGATAATTATAATATAATTATTGTCTTTACTTAGTAACTATATAACTTTAGGAAAATTGGTGGGTCGTTTTCATTACAAATGACATAATGTATAGGAGGATAAGATCAATGTTATGCACCTAATTTAGTATTATCCTTTTTCTTAGAGATATTACTATATAAACGAATGATGAGTTTGGTTCACAATTATTGTTGTGAGTGCTCAACTAAATCATACCTTTCTCTATTGGTCAAATTTGGTTGGATTGGAATTTGTAGGCCTCGAGAATAGATGAGCCATGTTGCACATAATTTTTGAAAATTACATTTCAAGGACACATCACACTTACATGAAAAAAAATCAATTTTGAATTATATCACGACTGACACAATATGATTTTCTTAACAACGGATAATGTTATTTAGTATAAGGGTAATGAAGTGAGTATATAATTTTAAATTGTTTAACTAAAAGTTGTGACAATACGTGAAAACTAAAAAAATAAAATGCTCACATTATTTTATCTTTCTACAAAACAAATAATATTATGACCAATTTCCTGTTACTAAATTCATGAACTCGTGAAAACAAAACAAAATATCAGTTCTGCAAAAATTTAAATTTTCATTCTCTAATTTTTTCCGAGCCATTAATATCTGTTATTTATTTTTTTATAACATATTATTCAATTTACTATTCAAGTTTAAGTTCGTTGAAAATTATTACAATTATTTACGATATTTAATTATTATTAGTTTCCCTATTAATTAGTTTGATCTAAAACTTATATAAAATATCTCTTGATTTACATATTGTGAACAAATTCAGAATGTTATAATTGACACAATCTAGAATATCAATAATATTTATTATGTGAAGGGTTACTTATCAACTTGTATTTATTCGTCTTTAAAAAAACTTGTATTTATTCTTATATTAGTTGTGGGTATATGTTCTTTCTTGTTCCTTCCATCCTAAACTAGAAAAGCCTCAATATTAGGTAGTTAACGTAATCTTAGTATGGTCTAGTTTATAATAAATGTTTTCTCTGTTATTTTCTTTTATATTTTGAATGATTAATTTTAGTTTTTTAGAATAAATTTAATAGAATCGACCACCAACTTGGGCTAGTTTAATAATTGATTGATTGATAAATCATTTATGTAAATAATATGTTATTTATATAACGTAACAATGAGTTGTCTTGTCAAATGATTAGGACTAGATGAGTGTGTATTAAGTTGATTAATTAACAAACATATCTTTCGCCTCAATTTTTGTTTATAATAAATTAAAAAAAAATAGTTCATAATCCGATTTCGTTTCATAAATAAAAACAATTTATTCTATATATTATAGGATGATGATCATCATAAGGTTGCTGAGGTTGTAAGATATATAACAAGTTTCTCTTTAATAAGGAGTTTTCTCCAAGCACTCATCCTCTTAATTATGTATAGAACAAAGATTCTTGTTTCTCATCATTTGCTGGCACACAACATGTATATATATATGATAAGAGATAACATACTTGACATATAATAAATTTTCAACACAATACATCTCTTGTGATACAATATGTTATTATATCAAGAATTGATATGATTCAAAAGTATAATAAGATATGTTGAATAGTTGATAGGGCTTAAAGTTTAATAACATTCATGAATTGTGTGATGTTATTTTTGTATGACAAGTCAATTGATAAAAGAAAATCGTTCAATTTCTTCAAATTTTAGCGGACAGTATAACGACTCGTTATATAATAGTTAGAAGCAGGGACATAGATGACCTGATCAAATGTTATTTTTTAAAAGAAAGGAGTCAGTTAGCTAAAATTAGAGACTTGAGTGTGAAGCTAAAAATGGTGGGAGGCCACTCCACAACACCTAAATGCCTTCACCACAAGTTGCTTGTAGTGCAAGTATACATGAAGTTACATCTTGATGACATCCAAATTGGGGTTACTATACAAGTGTAGGACTTTGTGCCCTCCCAATCATCATGACTATGTAACTTTCTTATTCATTGCCCATTTGGCTCCACTTGCTTCATTTGTACACTTCACAACCATGCAATTCTTGTTCTTGCATGCCATTGCCATCAACACATATATGTGACTTTGAGTTGTGTCCTAATCACCTAGTGATGCATGAAATCACCATTTTCTTTGAAAGATTGTTGATTTTGATGTTTTTAGTTTCATGTAATCAATGTATGTTTGGTTTGACTTTACATCCCAAAAAGTATGCTAATAACTTATTTTAAAAGAATATTATATTTGAATATGTATGCATGCTAGCAATGTTTTAAAAAATCCGACCATTCTGATTAATATTTTCTATTAATCCTCAGATGTTTTGCGTGTCCGATTAGCGTTTGACATATTTTTTTAGAACACTCGCATATGTATGGGCGAAATTGTTAGGTATTATACAATAATATTAACAAATTGCGAAAATGAATAAAATTATAAATATGAATTATACAACAATACATAAACTATATAAACCAATTGATATAA